>APFE030114783.1:0-32710 GCA_000404065.3 Pinus taeda | reverse complement strand
GTGGAAGGAAGGTGCAGAATTAGGGCTGCAACTACAGAACCAAAGTTTGACCAGTGTTGACCATCATTTTGCCTCTCAGAACTGCGTTGTAGGTGAATCTGGATCTCCTCTGAAGGCCGCATTTTTTGGTGGTGGAATCAAGCCGATCCGACGGTCGGTTTGCAAGATATTGTCTACCCTAGTTTGGCTAATCTAGGGTTTACTGCTATTGATGTAAATCAGATTTATGTACTATTTCTCTCTGCTGAATTATTGAAGATAAAGGAAGATTTGATCAAAGGGTTTCCCCACATTGGTGTTTGTCCTTGGCTAGCCGCCACATCTTGTGTCTCTTGTCTTGGCTTGTTTTCTGTCGATCGTTTAATGTTCTATCTGCACTTTACTTTATGTACATATGATTGCTAATATGTCGATAATAATAATAAAGATAAGTAAACTGCTTTAATCATAGAACATACCATAAATTAACATGGTATCAAAGCTGAGGTGAAGACAAAGCCCGAGCAAGAGCAAGAGCAATCACTGAAGAGAAGATTGGCAGGGCTATCTTAAAAGAACTATGGGGTCCTCAACACTCTTCCCTACCGAAGACAAGCTCTGTGAGAAAGATGACTATCACAGATGGAAGTTGTCTATCGATCTGACCTTAGAAGATCAAGGAGTGTTGGACCATGTGAGAGGCAATGTTGTTGAGCCTCCATTAAATGCACTCGCTTCTGCCAGGAACAAATAGAAAACCGGTGAAGTCAAAACAAAGAGGATCATCCGGGTTTCTATCGACAAGTGCTTGGTGGCCTACATCTCCGACCTGAACACGTCCAAGGAAATCTACGATAGACTGGTGAGTTTATTTAAAGTTAATGATGCAAATCAAGTTTTGTTTCTTAGAAATAAACTGAAGGAAATTAAGAAGGGAAAAGATGAGAGTATGCAAGCATACTTCTTAAGAATCACCGAGATCAGGAATGATCTCCTATCTATTGGGGAGACTATCATTGATAGGGAAATGACATTCACAACTCTTGGAAGATTACCATCCGAATGGTACTTGTTCAGGACTACTCTTCCGAACAATAATGTAATTCCTGGTTTCAAGGAATTAATGGCTAGATGCATTCAAGAAGAAACAAGGATAGAAGAGCAAGAAATTCCCATGCCTGAAGGTCCTCCTGCTGCCTTTTCTTCTCATGCTAAAAAAAGCAATAATTCCGAGACTAAATAAAAGGGAAAGGCTAGACTTAAGGGTGGAAGAAAAGGACGATATTACATTTGCGATAAAGCAGGTCACTATGCGAGGGCGTGCCCTGATAGAGAGGACTCACACCGGGACGATGATCAAAATCTCTCTCATGGAAATCAAGGGAATGGCAAATCTAATAGCAGAGGTAAAAGGAGTGCTGGAAGTCAAGGAAAAGGACAATCATTCAAGAAGGCTAGAAATTCCAGGTATGAATCTAACATTGTTGACAATAAGCAGGATGAATATTATCTACCAGCTACTTTATCTACCTCTGCTCCTTCGGACTCAATGGGAATTTGGCTCATTGATAGTGGTGCCTCAAGGCACTTCACTGGGTACAAAGAAGTTCTCCATAATCTGATAGAGAAAGAAACTAAGCTGGAAATTGTCCTTGGAGATAATATGAAATATCCCATGAAAGGTGTAGGCAATGTCTCTCTTAAATTGAATTAAGGTAATACGATCCACTTACAGGATGTATTATATGTACTTGACCTAAAAAAGAACTTGGTGTACATTTCGGCAATGGAAGACAAAGGCTACAAGGTGGCTTTCATCAGTGGCAAGGTACGTGCATGGAAAAACAATATTAAAGATGCCTTCACTCTTGGGTTTTGAGTTGATTCATTATATCAGGTTGGAGGAAGTCCGCTAGGTGTCATGTCTTGTGACACATCTCAAGCCTTGATCGAGAATCAAAGGATTGGTAATGGAACTAAATATGAATGTAACGAGTTTCATGACTTTTGTAAAGAAGCTGGCATTAAGAGGGAGACTACTACACCATATACTCCTGAACAGAATGGTGGGGCAGATAGGAAGAATCGTATGATTGTGGAAGCTGTCCGTGCCAAGCTCCATGATCAAAGACTTCCGAAGTTTCTTTGGGCCAAAGTTGCAATGAGCGTTGTATATGTACAAAATCGATGCCCTCATCAAGCATTGCGTTCCAAGAGTCCTGAAGAAATGTTCACCGGTAAGAAACCTAACATATCTCATTTTAGAATTTTTGGAAGCCATATATATTTTCATGTGCCAAAAGGGAAAAGGAATAGATTGGGTGCATCTGGAAAGAAAGGAATCTTCATGGGCTATGGTGAAATACTAAGGGCTATGGAGTGTAGCCAATCAAAGGGAAGTTGTGATTAGTTATGATGTCACCTTTGACGAAGATATGGCTCTCAACAAGATGAACAATCTTCCTACAGTGAGGAGCTCTCAAGAAGCTGACACCAGGGAACCAAAAGAAAAAGAGTATGACGGGATATTTGTACCTATTTCCAGATATACCACCATTCACTCGACCATAGCCCTTGCGGCTTCACTAGGATGGAAACTACATGAGATGGATGTTAAGACCGCATTCTTGCATGGTTCAATCAAAGAAGAGGTCTACATGGAGAAACCCAAAGGATTTGAGATTTATGATCAAAAATCTCATGTGTGCAGGTTGAAGAAGGCTCTTTATGGGCCAAAGCAAGAACCCCGAGCATGGTATGAGAGGATCAATAGCTATTTGATGACGCTGGGATTCAGTAGGAGTGAAGTCGACCCTAACTTCTACTTTAAGGTTGAAGATGACAAACCTCTCATACTGTGTTGTATGTGGATGACCTCTTCCTAACAAGTTCACACCCTCTCATTCACAAATGTAAGAGGGAGTTGGTTTTTTAATTTGAAATGAAGGACATAGGACTGATGCACTATTTCCTAGGACTTGAAGTTTGGCAGAAGCCAAGGGAAATTTTCCTATCTCAAGGGAAATATGTGGTGAAGATATTGGAAAGATTCAGTATGGTAGATTGCAAGCCTGTAACTACCCCAATGGAGCTTGACTTCAAGAAGTTAAGCGGTAGTGCTGCTGGACCTGTTTTACGAAATGCTACCAAGTATCGGCAACTCGTCAGAGCACTAATGTTCTTAGTGAACTCTCGTCCAGAAATATGCTTTGCAGTCAACACATTAAGCCAACATATGGTTGAACCTCATCACATACATTGGGTTGGTGCCAAGAATCTGTTAAAATATCTTTGTGGCACAATTACATATGGGCTAAGATACATTGCTGGAGATGTGAGACTACTTGGATACATAGATGCTGATTGGGCAGGCAGTGTGATGGATCATAAGAGCACTTTTGGGTGCTGTTTCTCCTTGGGATCTGCTTCGATATCCTCGATGTGCAGGAAGCAGAAGTCGGTGGTTCTGAGCACCACCGAGGCAGAGTATATTACTACTCGCATGGCCCCCTGTGAGGCAGTATGGTTGCAGAAGCTCTTTAGTGAGCTATTTGGATTTACACTGGATACCATCGTGATCCTATGTGACAACCAAAGTGGGATTCATTTGTCAGAGAATCCCGTATTTCATGATCGCTCCAAGAATATCGATATCAGGTACCACTATATTCGAGATATGGTGCAGTAGGGAGCTATAAGGCTCCAACATATCGATACAAATAAATAGGTCATCGACATTCTGACAAAGCCCCTAGGAAAGGTCAAATTTTTGACTTTCTGATAACAACATGGTGTCATTCAGAAACACTCTGATGAGGGTCCTGTATGATGTATGGAGCTCTTGTAACTCCAAGGGGGGTGCAGGGTACTTCTTGGAGCGACATGCTCAGAGGGTAAAAGAATCAAAACTTTCCCTGTAACACCCTGTGGCGACTATGTAGCAGGATGATTAGTTCTCCTGTGAGGTCTGAATGATGTGTTCTCCATGACGATTATGTAGCAGGATGATTAGTTCTCCTGTGAGGTCTGGATGATGTGTCCTCCATGACGATTATGTAGCAGGATGATTAGTTCTCTTGTGAGGTCTCAATGATGTGTTCTCCATGATGGTTGTGTAGCAGGATGATTAGTTCTCTTGTGAGGCCTAGATGATGTGTTCTCGATGGAAATTGTGGACATGATGATTCACTCTCCTGTGGACAAGATGATTCGCTCTCTTGACAAGATGATTCGCTCTCTTGTGGGACAAGATGATTCACTCTCTTGTGGGATAGGATGATTCGCTCTCCTGTGGACATGATTGATTAGTTCTCCTGTCGAGGCATGCTACCCATGCAGTCTAGGACTCATGGGAAGTACCTCTCATCTGATCAATGAGTAGGGAAATGAGGATAGGGACCATAGTAGTACCGATGGACGCATCGCTGTATCTACCGTAGTCCCTATGCTAGGATGACCTTCATTGATCTGGGATCAATGATACTAGTCTGGGACCAGTGGTAGGAGTTGTACCCACTATGATGCTGACTTCGAGCCGGTTGAGATTGGTCTAGGACTAGTGGTACATACTCTGAGACTGACTTCAGGTTAGTGAAGGACTAGTCTGGGACCAGTGGTAGGAGTGGTACATATTATGACGTTGACTTTGGGTCAGTTGATACTAGTTTGGGACCAGTGGTACGCACTCTGAGACCGACTTTGAGTAAGTGGAGGATGATACTAGTCTGGGACTAGTGGTAGGAGTTGTACCCACTATGACGCTGACTTCGGGTTAGTTGAGACTGGTATGGTACCAGTGGTATATACTCTGAGACTGACTTTGAGTCAGTATGATACATCCTCGATCATTTCTTCCTCTTCATAATTTGGACAAAGCAGAGCAGAGAAGAGCAGATCAGAACAGGGCAGAATAGAATAGAGCAGAGCAGGTAGGATAGAGTAGAGCAGAATAGGGGTCAAGCTATACAGGGTAGTGCATTTGATGGATGAATAGTAGTGACCTACAGACAGATTTCATATGGAGTTCTCCCTAGTTGAGAGGGAGTGTTAAAATTGGCAACTAGGGCCAAAATCCATGTGGGTCATCTTATCCATGGATGATAATATTTTTATTAGATTCCTCTCATCGAGAGGTGTATGATTTATCTAAATATCATCCAATTCTAATAAGTATTTATGGAGATATGAATTTATTTTGATTATGGAATAATTATCAAGCCGACTTGCACTCATGTAGGCTCAGAATCCCAACAGTTGCATCTATTCAATCATCAATAGTTGTGTATAAATATAGGAGGAATTTTCCTCATTTGGACACACTCATCTCATCACATCTCTCTCTCTTTCCTGAGCAGAAAAGAGGCTCTTCTCCTACTGCGCATAAAGAGTCTCTTCTCTCACACGTGTGGAAGGAAGGTGCATAATTTAGGGCTGCAATTGCAAAACCAAAGTTTGACCAATGTTGACCATTAGTCTACCTCTTAGAATTGCGTTGTAGGTGAATCTTGATCTCCTCTGAAGGCCACATTTTTTGGTGGCAGAATTAAGCTGATCTGATGGTCGGTTTGCAAGATATTGTCTGCCCTAATTTGGCTGATCTAGGGTTTGCTGCTGTTGATGGAAATCAGATTTATGTACTATTTCTCTCTGCTAAATTATTGAAGATAAAGGAAGATTTGATCAAAGGGTTTCCCCACATTGGGGTTTGTCCCTGGACAGCTGCCACATCTTGTGTCTCTTGTCTTGGCTTGTTTTCTATCGATCGTTTAATGTTGTATCTGCACTTTAATTTATGTACATATGATTGCTAATCTGTCGATAATAATAAGAAAGACAAATAAACTGCTGTAAGCATAGAACATACCATAATTTAACAAAATCTTATCAGATGGCGCTGAGAACTGAAGAAAAATTCATGAGGAAGCTGTTTGCTAGAGGGAGAGGTACTTTCCGAGGGAGGGGAAGTCATGGTGGTAGAGGAAGATCTACATCACCTAAAGATGGAGCTAGCAGCAGCTCAACCCAGCATGTACCCACAGGAGGTGATGCAAGAAGCAGAGGGAGCTTTTCTAGAGGAAGAGGAGGCAAAGGAAGAGAAGTAAGATGTTACAGATGTAACAAACTAGGACACAGAGCTTTTGAGTGCCCAGAGAAAGCAGAAACATGTCAGAGAAATGCCATTGTTGCTCAAGCTGAGGGAGAAGCAGCAACAACAGTAGTGACAGAAGAAGAAAATATACCATAGAGAGGATAATATTTGGTAGTTAATAAAGTTTTTCTCAGGCCAGAAAAGGAGATAGTTGAACCATCACAAAGAAAGGCTTTATTCAGAAAAATGTGTAAGGTTCAAGGGAAATACTGTCAGATGATCATTGATAGTGGCAACACTGATAATTTGGTCTGTACAGAAGTGGTGGAGAAATTGAAGCTGAAGACAATGAAACATCTAACACCTTACAAGGTGTCATGGTTACAAAAGGGATATCAACTTTTGGTGAATGAACAAGGTGAAGTGGAGTTTCAGTTAGGTAAGTATAAAGATAAAATTGTATGTGATGTGATGCCAATGGATGCGTGTCACATATTACTTGGAAGACCTTGGAAATATGACAGAGGAGCTATGCATGATGGGAAAAGAAACGTCTACAAGTTTAGAAAGGATGGTGTCAATCATACTTTGCTGCCTCTGCAAGAAGAAGATGCATCAGGAAAGAAGGCTGATCCAAAAACTCCGTTACTAGGAGGAAAGGAATACTTGAAGTAGATTGAAGAGAATGAGGTAAATTTTTTTGTAATTAGCAAACCCAAGGTAATAATGAGTTTTACTAAAATTTCTGATTTACCCATTGAAATTCAAGAGATGTTGGAGAACTATTTTGATATTATTGTTGATGATTTGCCTAATGAGTTACCACCCATTAGAAGAATTAGCCATCATATAGATTTGATTCCTCTAGCAAGTCTACCTAACAAGGAAACTTACAAAATGTGACTCCTACAGAAAATGAAGAGGTCAGGAAGCAGGTGCAAGAATTGCTTGACAAACGGCTGATCAGAGAAAGCTTGAGTCCTTGTGCAGTACCAATAGTATTGAGTCCAAAGAAAGATGGAGGCTGGAGAATGTGTATAGATTCAAGAGCCATCAATAAAATCACAATCAGGTACAAATTTCCTTTACCTAGAAGTGAAGATTTAATGGATTGCTTAAGTGGAGAAAATTATTTTTCAAAACTGGATCTTAAAAGTGGATATCATCAGATAAGGATAAAAGAAGGGGATGAGTGGAAAACTGCCTTTAAGACAAATGAGGGATTGTATGAGTGGAGAGTAATGCCTTTTGGGTTGTGAAATGCACCAAGTACGTTTATGAGACTCATGAATGAATTTTTTAAAGAGTTTATTGGTAAATTTGTAATAGTATATTTGGATGATATATTAGTTTACAACAGGTCTAAGGAGGAGCACATGAGACATCTGAATTATGTCTTACAAAGGCTATAGTAGGAAAAATTATTGCTGAATTTGAAGAGGTGTTCATTCATGAAAGAAGAGCTAGTGTACTTGGGTTTTGTTATTTCTGTTGAAGGACTGAAGATGGATCCATAGAAGATCAAGGCAATCATGGAGTGGCCTTCACCTAAAAGTGTTTTTGAGGTAAGAATTTTTCATGGTTTTGCTAGTTTTTATAGGAAATTTATAAAGAATTTTAGTAAGATCAATGCACCTATTATTGAGACCATAAAGAAAGATAAACAACCATTTAAATGGACTGCTGAAGCAGAAAAAATTTTCAGCTGCTAAAGAAGAAGATCACTGAAAAGCCTATTTTGGTTCTACTTGATTTTAGTAAACCTTTCCAAGTGAAGTGTGATGCCACCGAAGAAGCTATTGGAGGTGTATTAAGTCAGGAAGACATACCTATAGCTTATTTGAGTGAATAGCTGAATGATTCAAAGAAGAAGTATTCTTCTTATGATAAGGAGTTCTATGTAGTTGTGCAGTCATTGAAGAAATGGAGGCATTATCTAATGTCAAAGGAGTTCATACTTTATTCAGATAACCATGCACTACAGTATATTATGCAACAACCAAAGCTTAGCCAGAAACATGTGAAATGGGTAGAGTATCTTCAAGGTTTCCATTTTGTCTTGAAGCATATGAATGGCCAATCAAATAAAGTTGCAGATGCCTTAAGTAGGAGAAGTGTATTATTTCAAAAGAGTCAAATCCAAGTGTTGGGTATTGATTTTTTTAAAGAATTGTATGAAACATATCTAGATTTTAAAGAGGCATTTGAAGCTTGTAAAAATCTTGTTTTGCTGGATAAGAGTAAATGGTTGGATTACATCTTACAAGATGGATTGTTGTTTAAGAAAAATCAACGATGCATACCAAACTATTCTATGAGGGAGAACTTAATCAAAGAGAAACATAATGGAGCACTTGCAGGACATTTTGGTATAGAGAAGACTTATGAGCAGTTAAACAGATTTTATTTCTGGCCGAAAATGAAATCTGAAGTGGATAAGTATGTGAAAACTTGCGAAGTCTGTCAATATGCAAAGGGAAGGAGCCAAAACACAAGTTTGTATATTCCATTACCAATTCCAGATAGGCCTTGGGATATGGTAAGTATGGATTTTGTTTTGGGCTTACCAAAGACTCAAAGAGGTAATGATGCAATTTTTGTTGTAGTAGTTAGATTTTCAAAAATGGCACACTCTATTCCATGTTATAAAACTAGTGATGCTTCTCACATTGCTAATTTGTTTTTTAAGGAAGTTGTAAGATTGCATGGGTTCCCTAAAAGTATTGTCTCGGACAGGGATTCCAAATTTGTTGGACATTTCTAGAGGACATTATGGAAGAAGTTGGGAACTAAACTAAGTTTCAGCTCTGCCTATCATCCACAAACTGATGGACATACTGAAGTTGTGAACATGAGTTTGGTCAATCTTCTAAGGAGTCTTACTGCAGAACATCCAAAGCAATGGGATCAAGTGTTGGCACAAGCTGAATATGCATATAATGACTCACATAACAAGAGTACAAGACAAATTCCATTCCATATTGGTTATGGAATGCATCCAAGAGGAGTAACTAAGTTAAGAAACTTGGGGAAAGATGAAATGAGAAGTGTAGAGGGAGAAGATTTTGCTTCAGAAATGCAAGCAATACATGAACAAGTAAAACAACAGCTGTAGGATAGTAACATTAAGTACAAAACTAGAGCAGACATGAGAAGAAGAGAGGTGAACTTTGAAGTTGGAGATCTGGTTTTTGCACACCTCAGAAAGGAGAAGTTTCGAAAGTGGGAGTATAACAAATTGAAGTATTCCAACTCTTATAAAATTATTATAACATTAATTATAAAAATTTCTGTAAATGCCTATGAGATTGAGTTACCCCCTGATGTTGGAATATCACCAATTTTTAATGTTGCTGACCTGTACAAGTATGAAGGTGAAACTGCAAATGATACAGAAAAGGAACAAGAAACCCAAGAGATTGATTGGGTAAAACAATTACCCACAACAAAGGAATTGCAGCCAGAAAGAATTCTGGACAAGAAGGTGTTTAAGAAAACAAGGGGACAAGAGTACTACCAGTATTTGGTAAAATGGAAGGATTAACCAATTGCTGAAACTCCCTGGGTTACAGAAAACATGCTACAGAAACTGGGCAATTCTGTACATGAGCTCATGGACAGGAGCCCATGAAGAATTTTGTCCTCAGGAGTCTTATGCAGGAGCATGTGACTTGGAGGAAAAAAATCTTCAAACTTATTCCCAAAATATAAAAAAAATCTACAGGCAAAGGAGTGGGGTCCTTTAGCCATCAATTTCCATTCTTTTCTAGTTTAGGATAAGGATAGAATTTAAGAATAAGATCATGATGTAATAATCACTTTATGGATAAGCTGTAGTAAGCTTTATGGATAATTTCTTTAATCGCTTTATGTAATTGGCATGTTTTTGTAAAGGGATAAGGACCGAGTGGGCTTTATCTATGATTTTAAAAAAGGAAATAATGATACTTCTCTGAGTTAGTAGATCTCAGAGACATTGTCATCTTCAAACTCGCTCTCTGTGCATTTGAATTTATGGTTCTCTATCAACTGGAATTTGTATATATATTTGGTTGCGGTTCTTTACTTCTGAACCTTGTTAATGGCGATTCGGCTTAGTTCTTCCTATTAATATTTTTTTTAAGCTTGTTAACGTGTTTTTTCCCTTATATTGGCATGCCTTGTTTCCATTATAAACATTATTGTTCTTCCAAGCGGAAACTTTGTTTTACTTTAGGAAAACCATGAAATTACTTAACTGAATGAAGTTCTGGACTTGATATTTTATTAAATTTGGTTCATACCCATATCGGGTTCGAACCATTATCGCATCGCAAAACCATTGTAGAGTGGGAAGGACCTTTGGAACCACCGAAGTCCAAAACTCCGATAGCTCGGACCCGAAACACTATAGAGAAGAGTGGAAAGATTGTCGGGTCTGCGAGGCTTATCGCATCGCAAGTTCGGAGCGGAAGGAACCAAGCATTGGTGTATTGGAATCGTCGATAGCGATTGCTGAGAGCTCATGTGTTATCGCATCGAAAGACCCGAGTGGGAGGAACCTAGCATTGGGAACATTGGAGTCGCTGATTGCGATCTCCAATAACAATACGTGTTATCACGTCGAAGAAGGGAACACTGGAAGGGCCAATAGTTAACCACCGATAGTGTTATTTGTGCAATAGTGTAATTCTTTGGAATTAACACTAAGATTATTTATAAGTCGCCATAGTGTTTTAAAAGTGCCGATAGTGTTATTCTGTTCCATTGGAACAAAAAGCTGCCAACTGGGTATACTGCATTTAAAATGCAGTTTCCTTATTTTGAAGCAACGATAGTGCGTTTTTATAATTCCTACGAAATTATAGTCCCGAAAGAGAAAAACAGGCCTATGGTATGATTTGTGCCCGATAACAAGGGTTGGGGTGATCAAAGGAAAAACTCATGAAGCTGTCAGTGTAACAATAGATAACTGATACACTAGTTGCATTAGAAGGAAAAATTTAGCCAGAGTCAGAAGAAATTATATCAGGTTTCGACCGTTTGTCCATATCGCCTGCACCCAGGCCACTAGGTTTTCACAAGCCATGGTTATTTTCCATGGTATTCTTTTGTATCATATCTTATTTAAAAGCATAGAATTCTAATAAAATTTCCACACCTAAAAGTAACCATTTGTCTATTTGTTGTACTAAATTTGAATCTTCTTGTGTGAGAGCTATATATATAGATACAAAAGATTTACAGAGCAATTCATGGATTAGGATGTTTGAGTTATCAACCTGGCATGTGAGCTTCTTAATTTAAAAAAATAAAAATATAAAAGAGTTATTTTCTCTTTGTTTTTATTTTTTTTAAAATTATATTCTTAATGGTTTGTATAATTAAAAGAAATTTCTCAGACCAAAAATATCTCTATTTTTGTATCAAAGTGTCTTATGGGCAAGGTTTTCATTAAAAAAAAAACAGGGAATCCCGTTTCAATGATTTTGTTTATGTATATATAGTCTTTATGTTTGGAATACCAAGCTTTAGTTTATATAATAATTGTTGTCCTTCACCATGCGAGTGTCTTATAGGCAAAGTTTTTAAAAAGAAATTATGGAAATTTTTGATAATTTTTTTCATTATAATGTCTTAATTTAAAATAAAAAATAAAAATGTATTAATTTAAAATAAAAAATAAAAAGGAGTTATTTTCCTCTTTATAGTCCTTTATGTTTGAAAATTTAGGCGTTATTATTTTTTATATAAGAATGTATTATATCTATAGTCTTTGTATTTGAAAAATTATGTTTTATTTTTGTATGGAAATGTATTATAGTTAAAGTTTTAATTTTTTTTTAGGGAATCTCGTTACAATGATTTTGATTTATGTATTTATATACCTCATGTCTGAAAATTCGCGCTCTACTTTTGCATAATTATTATTTTCCTCTAGCATGAGAGTTTTATAGGCAACCAAATGTCAATTTGTTGTGCCAAATTTGAGAATTAAATCCTTTTGTGTGAGAGCTATATATAGACAAAGAAGATCCGAGAATAGGACGTTGAGTTGTCAATCTCATAAGTGGCTATTATTGGTAAAGATAAGTAGGTGGCCATTATTGGTAAAAGATATAGGGATTAGGACCTTGAGTTTTCAATCTCATAGGTGGCTATTATTGGTAAAGATAAGTAGATGACTATTATTGGTAAAAGATAAGCAACAGGGATTAGGACCTCGAGTTGTCAATCTCACATGTGACTATTATTGGTAAAGATAATAAGTAGATGACTATTATTGGTAAAAGGTAAGCAACAGGGATTAGGACCTCGAGTTGTCAATCTCACAGGTGACTATTATTGGTAAAGATAAGCATATTTCTCTAGTAGGACACCATTGTTTCTATAGATAAACTTTAAAAAAAAAATTAAGGAAAACATTGATAACTTTTTTGTTATAATTTCTTAATTAAAAAAATAAAATAAATTATTTTCTCTTTTTTTTCTTTTTTTTCTTTTTAAATTATGTTTTAAACTCTTTTGTGAATGGTTTTTGGTGTAAATAAAATAAATTTCAGACCAAAAATAAACATTGGTTTCTCTAGGTAAAGGTAAAAAAAAAAAGGGAAAATTGATAATTTTTTTTTTTTTTGCTAATAATTTCTTAATTTAAAAATAAAAAGAAACAAAAGAACAATTTCTTTTATTTCTTTTTATTTTTCTTTTTAAATTATGTTTTAACTCTTTTGTGAATGGTTTGTGTAAATAAAAGAAATTTTAGACTAAAAATACTTCTATTTATTGTTGTCCTACAACATGAGAATGTTTTTATGAAAGTGTATTAACTTATTTCTTTAAAGTTTTTTGTGTATGGTCCTTATGTCACAAAATTAGTGAATCTCATTTTAATGACTTTGACTTCATTATGTCTGAAAATTGATGCTTTATTTTTGTATAATTGTTCAGCCGTGAGGTTCATTATACAATCCAGTATGAGGGCGATGTGTAATTCCCTCCGTACTCAACTTGGAGTTAACAAGTGATACTTTAAATGAATAAACATTATCCGCTATGATAAAAACATAAATGACTATACATGTTTGGTTAGTTTTAATTAAAGACATTATAAAACATTAAAATCACATTCTCATTATGCTCACCTGATTAGTCAATATTTCACTTTCATATGATTTTATTGAGATAAAGTAATTAAAAAACTTCTATTTCTCTTATAATATTTCAATATAGAAGTATTGTAGCTATAACATTGCCCCCATTTTTTCTGAGCTTTTTAATAATAATGGGACTCTATGTAAATTATTCCCCTCATTTTTTTGTGGTCTTTTTAATAATAAATGGGGACTCTTTATGTAAAATTTATTCCTTATTGCTTGGTTTTGTTTTAGTTTGTCTTTATTCAATTTGTACATAAAGTTTGCAAAAAGCACCATCGGTTTGATTTTGTTTGCATAATGAGAGTGATTACAGTGGTCACAATAAGGTGAACTGACATCTTTGGTTACCACATCACCTCATTTCTTTTCATTTGGTGTGGTTTGATTTTGTTTGCATGATGAGAGTGATTACAATGGTCACAATAAAATGAATTGACATCTTTGATTACCACATTATCTCATTTCTTGTCATCTTTGGTTACGACATCATCTCATTTCTTTTCATTTGATGTGGCTAACTTACTGGCATGAGAAGAGCCATTTATTAAACACATAATTTTAGATTATAAATACATCAAATGTAACTAATTTCATTTCATTTTTATTTTATTAATATAACACATTTCATTTGTAAATAAAATATTAAATCACTTGCAAAAAAGTACATTATATTGCATCGTTTTGTTTTAGTTTGTCTTTACTTAATTTGTACATAAAGTTTGAAAATAACGTCATCTTTGTTTTGATTTTGTTTGTATTGATTTTGTTTGTATGACGACAACTATTACAATAATCACAATAAAGTGATATGCCATCTTTGGTTATCACATTACCTCATTTTTTTCATTTGGTTAGACTAACTTGTTAGTATGAGAAGAAATCTTATATTAAACACATTATTTTAGATTATAAATACATCACATGTAACTAGTTGCATTTCATTTTTGTTTTATTATATACATATAAATATATATTAAATAATATATAAACACATTTTATTGGTAAATAAAATATTAAATCACTAAAAAATACGTTATAAATACGCGCAAATATTTTTTATGTATAAAATTTTAAATATAAATAATAAAACATAAAATACAGTATTAAAAACAAAAAAATAATCCTATAAATCGTTCCAAACGTTTTTGCGCCGGGTGTGGGATAATTCCCACGGACTGACGAAAACAAATCACATAGCCCACGCATTAGCGCCAACGAACACACCACAGGCTGCACAATACACATAAACATCCGATACCACTCGCTATATAACTCATTTTTACAACTCATTTTTACTTTGTTCATGTGACCAATGTGGCAAACAAAAAAAAATATTTTTCGAAGCCCAGATATCAAATCTCTACACGGCGATTCACAAACAATACTCGTCATTAATCCTCCAACACGGCATAATCAATGGCGTAGTCTAACGAGGTAGAGGAGTTGTCTAACCAGGTAGAAGAGTTGCCTAACCAGTAGAAAAGTTTTGGAAATTTTAATTATATATAGAAAAATCTAATTAAAATTTTTGTAAATCTAAATTATAATTGTTAAACTTCAAAATTTCAAGTGTCAATGAATAATTTTTTTCATTACAATGCTTAAAATTACAATTTGTATAAACCGCATGTGGTTTAATATATATAAGTGTCAGTGTATTTCTTTTACTTACCGCATGTGGTTTAATCCAAATAACGGCGAAATAAAATTTGGTTATAAATTCATTTGTGCGCCATGTCAACCGTTGAGCCCGATGTCAAGCCTATGTCTCACAAACTCGAATGCTCGGCTAAAAACCAAACCACATGCACGTTAAACCCATCAACTCGCCATACAATATTGCCATTTGTCGGTTCTCAGCGCAACCGCATAGCCATGGGCTAGGGTAACCACTAGCATGCCACTGTAAACAAAAAAATCACCATCTGTCCAATATATGTCAGACTATCCTCCCCCAAACTGGTGATTTGATGCCAAAAACTTAATGCATTCACTAAAACCACCATTATCAGTCTACTTGATGACACCCACAGTTATTCCGGCCAAATTTCATTCTCTTTCCTTAGTCAAGGCATTGCAGAATTCTTGATGCATTATATAGTTGTCTCTCCTGTGACTACGCAAACTAAACGCCGCATTACACACTTAGAGAATGTCAACATTTTAAAAATGCTGCACCTAATTTTAGCATTCCTTTATTTCACATAATTCTAGACTGCAAAATAAAAAAATATAAATAGAAAAACTTTATTTAGTTTATTTTCATCACAATCTTTCAAGTTTATAATGACATTTTGTTCTACTACTTATCACTAATTGCAGCATAAGAGATTGCAATGGCAGAAACATTTTCAAACTGGGTTATCAATATATGATTTTGTTGCACGAAAACCTTGTTACATATTGATCTTTCCAACACCATTGCGTATCATCCGATGTTATTCCCTGTTACGAAACTAATCTGAGATTCTTGCTTGTATTGTTGTAGGAAAATGCTGTTCGACGTTCTCTGGATGTGAAAATTTTGAATCATTCAATTTAGATGTCTATTTAACGAGGATACAACCCACCAGTTTTGACATGAATATGGGATCATGTGCAACTTGGTTTCAACAAATTAACAAGTTGATAGAGCATACATGCAAAACTCTGTTAGAATTCACACAGATTAATATATATCACTTTGAATATTTCAATTTAAGTTAGATGGTGTGTTGTACATATTTACAATTAGTTTTGTTTATGTTATAAAAGAATCTTTAGCAGAGCACTGAGCTCTTACAACACGTAATTTATTTAAACAAGGTTCAAACTCTGAAAAGGGGTTCAATTTTTTTTTTCAAGATCACACTAGCTGCACTATTGTAATTCTGTCTTCTTGCTTGGATATTGGACCTTTAATCTGATTTATGTGTTAAGGGGAGCAAGTTTTTTAGGACTATTGTTGGTATCGTACTCCTTGTATTATGAAATCAATTTTGTTCTCCTACTTTGCTGCAAATTTCGTTGACTGATCACTATTGATTGGTTTATTGTGCATAAAAATATGTGGTTATATGTATATGCGATGATATATGGATTGAAATATTAATAGATTTAAATTTTGTAAAGTTATTTTCTTTTTATATGATTCATACATATATGCTGCTTGTAATCTGTGCATGGATACTGCGTATTTTTATTAGTTCAACTATTTGGTTAACCTGCATTTAACTTGCAGAATGTGTTTCTACTGGATTTACTCCAAATTCTCATTTATCCTTTCCATATCTTACACATTCTCATTTATCCTTTCCATATCTTACACATGTTTAGCTTTTTAATGGATCTTATAAAATGTATGTGAAGGGCTTTGAGTTTTGGAGTTGTTTTTTTTTCAACCATTTGGATATCATCTCCTCTACTTATAGCTTAGTCTCAATAGTATACTTTTGTTTAATATTCATGGATAGAAGTTCTATTCATATTTTCTTATCCAAATGAATAATTATGCCTAATTATGCCTAAGTTTGTAAATAATTAGATAGTTTTAGTTGTATTTATATTAGTTTTAATTTCAATTAGTATTGTTTATATCTTTTATTTGTGATTTTCTTTCTTTTTGTTCAAGCATCTAGTCCTTGGAGCACCATCTTGTAAAGGGTTCACTGGTCCCAATAATATCAATTTATCATTTCAATGAAAAGGAGTCTAATTGGCAATTCCTTCCATGTTGAGCCAAGACATTTCTAGACATCAACATGAACTTAAATAAAGTGTTTGAATATATATATATATATGTGTGTGTGTGTGTGTGTGTGTGTGTGTGTTAATGTTTATCTTAGTAAAATATTTCAATGCTGAAAAGAAGTAGTTAAAGGTAAAATAATTTAGTTACTTATTAATAAGAGGAAAATGTGTAACTCATTCAATTTTTTAAAAATAAAATATATTAATAATAATAAATTATTCAAAAATTCAATTTAAATAATGAGAAATTACACATGGTCTATATGGAGAGAAAAAAGCACTATAGATATAAGTTAATCACATATTTATAAGGGATTAAATGTCTTAAGTGTAAATATTTTTTCAAGTTTTGCATTCTAATAAGAGTTTGCATATAATGAGATTTGATCCATGTTGGATCTTAGTAGATCCATGGTTAAGATGGATCTACAAAAATGAACGTAGATTCATCTTAACTCTAGATCCATCAAGTAACGAGAGGGATTGAATCTCTGGAGGTGCAAATCTTTCCTAAGTTCAATCTTTAAACCTCTCTTTTGAGTGAAAATATTATTGAGCTGAGAGGCCCATTCTACAATCCAGTATGAGGGTGATGTGTAGTTCTGTCTATCCTAAACTTAGAGTTAATACGCCCCCCTTAAAAAAAATACTTTATTTTACAATTCAGTATGAGGGTGATGTGTAATTTTGTTTGTGCTTAATAATAATAAGTTATTCAAAAATACAATTTAAACAATGAGAAAAGCATGGTCTATATAAATAGAGAAAAACCACTATAGAGGGATTAAATCTCTTGACATGTAATATTTTTTCTAGTTTTGCATTCTAAAAAGAGGTTTGCATATAATGAGATTTCATCACTATGGCTCTTGGTATATCTTTGGTTAAGATGGATCTATACTGGTCTATTATGTAAACTAGCATAGATCCATCTCAACTCTGGATTTATACAGTGCCAAGAGGGATCAAATCTCTCGAGGTGCAAACCTTTCCTCAAATTCAATCTTTAAACCTATTTTTTGAGTGCAAAACTTGAAGAAAGATTTGCACCTCGAGATATTTTATCCCACTTGTCCCTTGATAGATCCGGAGTTAAGATGGATTTATATTAGTTTATCGTAATTATAATTATCAAGTGCATTTACAACACAATAGAAATAATCAATAAGCTAAATTGATAGATTCGGAGTTAAGATGGATCTATACTAATTTATTGTTATTATAATTATCAAGTGCATTTACAACACAATAGAAATAATCAATAAGCTAAATTGAAATACACATAAATTTATAAAAATGAAAATAAATTCTCATAATAACAATAATTTTTAAATGCGGATTTAAGATGGATCTATACTATTTATCGTAATTATAATAATCAAGTGCATTTACAACACAATGGAAATAATCAATAAGCTAAATTGATAGATTCAGAGTTAAGATGGATCTATACTAGTTTATTGTAATTATAATTATCAAGTGCATTTACAACACAATAGAAATAATCAATAAGCTAAATTTATAAAAATGAAAATAAAGTCTCATAATAATAACAATTTTTAAATTAAACATGGTGCATGCAAGCTACCAAAACACCCAAACAAACTCTTTTTCCAATTCTGTAATCAAACTAGAGGGTGAAAGAAATTTGAAAGTTGGATGAGATTATAAGATCAGTTGTGAGCTGTGTCAAACTTAGTAACTATGCATTCATTCATATACAAAACTTATCGTTGTTGATTTGCACCTCGAGAGATTTTATCTCACTTGTCGCTTGATAGATCCGGAGTTAAGATGGATCTATACTAGTTTATCGTAATTATAATTATCAAGTGCATTTATAACACAATAGAAATAATCAATAAGCTAAATTGATAGATTCAGAGTTAAGATGGATTTATACTAGTTTATTGTAATTAGAATTATCAAGTGCATTTACAACACAATAGAAATAATCAATAAGTTAAATTGAAATACTAATAAATTTATAAAAATGAAAATAAAGTCCCATAATAACAATAATTTTTAAATTAAACATGGTGCATGCAAGCTACCAAAACACCCAAACAAACTCTTTTTCCAATCCTATAATCAAACTAGAGGGTGAAAGAAATTTGAAAGTTGGATGAGATTATAAGATTAGTTGTGAGCTGCCTCAAACTTAGTAACTATGCATTCATTCATATACAAAACTTATTGTTGTTGATTGAGAGTTGAAAGTGTATCTCCAATGGCAAAGGTTCAAGGTTCAATGATGAAAATATATAAGTTATTTGAAAATACAAAGAAAATATGTACTTAAGTTATGTGAGAATATAATTGTTTAACAAACGACACTAAATATATTGATGAGAAAATGTAATAGCTGTGATGCAACGTAGTCCATGCATCTACTACTATTAATTCATTTATTTTTCACATATTGTTTTCTGGGTAATGACGTATTTGATTTTTAATAATAAAATAAATAGCTTTGCACGATGAGATAAGTTTTGCACAATAGGTTATAAGCTCCACACAATGAGCTAAGTTCTGCATAATAGGCTATAAGCTATGCGCAATGAGCTAGGTTTCACACAATAGACTATAAGCTTTGTACAATGAGCTAAGTTCCAGATAATAGGCTAAGTTTTTCATAGAAAAGTTATAAGTTTCGTACAATAGACTATAAGCTCCGCACAATGAGCTAAGTTCCGCATAATAGGTTAAATTTATCACGCAAAAAATATTAGTTGTTTTCTCTGTAATAATGTATTTGATTTTCAATAATAAATGTAATGACATATTTGTTTTCCAATAATAAAATAAAATAAATGATTTTTTTTGCATAATGTTTTCTCGGTAATGACGTATTCGTTTTCCAATAATAAAATAAAATAATTTGCTCCACACAATGAGCTAAGTTCTACACAATATGCTATAAGTTATGCACAATGAGCTAAGTTCTGCACAATAAGCTATAAGTTCTACACAATGAGCTAAGTTCCACACAATAGGATATAAGATCTACCCAATGAGTTAAGTTCTGAACAATAGGATAAGGTTGCAAATTAATTGTTTTTTTTTTTTTGCATAATGTATTCTCGGTAATGACGTATTATTTTTTCAATAATAAAATAAAATAAATAGCTCTGCACAATGAGCTAAGTTCTGTACAATAGGCTATAAGCTTTGCACTATGAGCTAAATTCTGCACAATAGGCTATAAGCTTCACACAATGAACTAAGTTTCGCACAATAGGCTATATGCTATGGAAAATGAGCTAAGTTCCACACAATATGCTATAAGTCATGCACAATGAGTTAAAATCCGCACAATAGGCTAAGTTTCTCATTTTTGCACAATAGGCTAAGTTTGTCACGCACAAAAGTTATTAGTTATTTTCTAGGTATTAATGTATTTGATTGCCAATAATAAATGTAATGACGTATTCATTTTGCAATAATAAAATAAAATAATTTATATTTTTTTTTGCATAGTGTTCTATTGGTAATGATGTACACGTTTCCTAATAATAAAATAAAATAAATAGCTCTGCACAATGAGCTAAGTTCCACACAATAGGTTATAATCTATGCACAATGAGCTAAGTTCTGCACAATAGGCTATAAGTTCCACACAATGAGCTAAGTTCCACACAATAGGATATAATTTCAACACAATGAGCTAAGTTCCACACAATAGGCTATAAGATCTGCACAATGAGCTAAGTTACACACAATTTGGCTATAAGATCTGCACAATGAGCTAAGATCTGCACAATAGGCTAAGTTTCCCGCTTCCACACAATGGGCTAAGTTTGTCGCACAAAAGTTTTTAGTTGTTTTGTCGGTAAAATGTATTTGATTTCCAATAATAAAGGTAGTGACACATTTGTTTTCCAATGATAATTTTTTTTTTTTTTTTTTGCATAATGTTTTCTTGTTAATGACATATTCACTTTCCAATAATAAAATAAAAGAAATAGCTTTGCAAAATGAGTCAAGTTCCACACAATAGACTATAAGCTCTGCACAATGAGATAAGTTCTGCACAATAGGATATAAGCTTTGCACAATGAGGTAAGTTCTGCACAATAGGCTATAAGCTCCTTACAATGAGCTAGGTTCCGTAAAATAGGTTATAAGCTCAACACAATGAACTATATTTTGCACAATAAGCTATAAGCTTTACACAACAAGTTGAGTTCCACACAATAGGTTAAGTTTCTTGCTTCTGCAAAATAGGCTAATCTTATCACACAAAAGTTGTTAGTTTTTTTTCGGTAATGATGTATTCATTTTCCGATAACAAAAGTAATGAAATATTTGTTTTCCATTAATAAAATAAAATAGATAACTCCACGCAATGAGCTAAGTTCCACACAATAGGCTATAAGCTATGCACAATGGGCTAAGTTTAGCACACTAGGCTATAAGCTCTACACATTGAGCTAAGTTCCGCACAATAGACTAAATTTCTCGATTTTGCATAATATGATAAGTTTCTTACACAAAAGTTATTACTTATTTTCTCGATAATTATGTACTCGTTTTCCAATAATAAAATAAAATAAAAATGATTGTTTTTTTTTAATAATGTTTTCTCATTAATGACATATTCATTTTCCAATAATAAAATAATATAAATAGCTCAACACAATTATTGATAATATTTCAATTGTAAATAATTATGCATATGTGTGGAAGTGTGGATGGGTTGTATTATGCTGGATAGCTTTCTCCACAAAACTAGTCATTTTTCTCATATATATGTTATTAAATCTTTATTCGAGAGTGTTTTTTGCACTTGCATTTTCTCATTATTGTTTCTTCTGCGTAGCTTATTTCACATAATTAGTAACCATTTTTGTATTTGTGCACAAAGGTTTATATTTCATTCACATTGCTTGTTCCACATTGCTTGCTCCTAATGACTGCATAACTTCTTCTGTATGCACTATATCTAGACACATAACTCTATTGTGTGGAGAGATCTGCATTTTGTCAACTAAAGGCTTTATTACTAATATTTAAGTAAGCATTTGACGTATACAATATTATTGGTGATATTCATATTTCCAATTATCTTTTTGCATTTGTGAGGAGATGTCTATATTTCATCCACATTGCTTTCTTTGCACAATGACGATTGCACAACTTCTTCCATATGAGCTATATTTGGACACATAAATATATTGTGTGGAGAGATCTACGTTTTGTCGATTAAAATATTTTATTTCTAATATTTAAGTAAAACATTGACATATATAATATTATAATACTCATATTTCCAAATATCCTTTTGTATTTGTGCGAAGATGTCCGTATTTTATCCACATTGCTTACTCCGTACTACTTCCTCCGCACAACTCATTAGAGGAAATTTTAGCCTAAAAGTGGTCACCTAAAGGAAAAATAATAAAATAATAGGAAAATAATAAACTAAGAGTCATGAATTTTGGAAGGAAAAGAAGAAAAATACTTTTTCTTTTTAAAGCTATATTTTTGACTTATCTCCTTATAGATTTACTCAAATTTCAAGTGTAGACACTTATTCAATGCAAATTAAATTTTGCATCCAATGAGTACCCATTATGGATTTTTTGAGAAGACCCACATTGATAAAAATTGAAGATACATTAAAATAGTGTGTTCAATACGCTTTTAATGTATCTTCAATTTTTATCACTGTGGGTTTTCTCAAAAGTATGCATAGTGGGTACTCGTTGGATGAAAAATCTAATTTTGCATCCAACGTGTGTCTACACTTGAATTTTGAGTAAATCTATAAGTGAATAATAAAAAATACAATTAAAAAAAATAGTGTTTTTGTTTTTTTATTTTCCTTCCAAAATCTTTACATATACTTCTTTTTAAATTTAAAGGATTTTGATTGTCTTACATATTATGTACGTCAAAATTTCATGGGCACTTTTAGGTTGAAATTTCCTCTATTAACAATTGCACAACTTTTTCCATACGTGCTATATCTAGACATGTAACTCTATTGTGCGAAGAGGTCCACATTTTCCGCACTACTTGGTATACATAACGTTTTTCGTGCATGTTGTATGTGAAGACCCCACCAAAGTGAATAGATATTTTAGTAAACAGTTAACGTATACAAAGTTATCACTAATATTTTGTATATTTTGAACATCTTCTTGCGCGAAAGTGCTCTTTGTACGGATGTCCACACTTTCCATTAAGTGCGAATATTATTGCTAATATTTTAGTTATATATAATGCATATTATTAGTCAATTTAGTAAAATTTATGCGGATAATAGTATTGATTATGTTCATATTATTGATAATATTTTTATTGTAAATAATGTTTTGAATATCTATTTGTTTATGCTCCTGTGAGAAAGTGATTTTGTGAATGTTAAGCACACTTGGAATGGATACAAGATATGAAGGATAATTGCGAGATTGCATTTACTATTCACAAGATGTTCATTTATAATACATTTTACATGACTGTTGGATTCCATATTCCAAGGTATCTTGGATTTCCTTTGGCTATTCACATTCCACACCAACCCTTAGTGGATTAGGTGCTCAACATTTCCCCCCTTAATCCAAAGGGGTATATACGAGTCCAAGAAAAGAGCTCGAATACAAAAATACAACAATGAAATACAATAATAAGTTGAATGTGCTCTCTAAGATGCTGGCATAACGTGGGAGAACTCGAGGTCTCAATCAAAAATTGTTTAAGGATTACCACCAACACTGGAACGGTTAGTACAGTTCCTGGAACTCTTCAAAATATCGAAAGAAGCTAAAATCTTATCTAAGAGGAAGTGTCCCTAATGATTTAGAGAGAGACACATTCAACCTAGAAGAAGGGAGGTCTACAACCCGTGGTGGTTTAAGGAAGGCCACCAACCAAAGGAACACTTAGTGCGATTCTCGAAACTCTTCCAAATCTGGTAAGACGCTGATGTCTTCTGCTAGAGGAAGTGCTCCTTAATTTTTTGGAGAGGTAGAACTTCAATGTATAAAAGGGGAGCTCTACAACTTGCGTTGGTTTAAGGAAGGCCACCAACCAAAGGAATTCTTAGGGGCTTTTGTGTCTCTGGATACAACTATGAATATGGGTATGGATATCTTTGGCTGTAGGCTTAGACATGATGTTCAGGTTATGGACCAGGCTTGCTTGATGCATCTTTGAAACTTGTATATGACCATCAATTCCCCCACTATGAGATACAAGGTGGGAATTGATTTTGTGATATGAGTCAAATATCTTCTTGGTTGTTGAAGCCCATTGCCAAGAAGCAATCCATCTAAAGTGAATCTTTGTTCTTGCAAGATGCTTGTTTTTGAAGCATTTGTTTGAATGATCATTGTGATGACCACAATGCTCACATAGATGAAGATCAAAGCAATGGTCTTTCACATGGCCAACTCTGTCACAATGTTGGCAGTTGACAATTTGTTGTTGTGGAGGAGCAGGAACAAGTGAATATGAATTATCATGCAAAAACCAAACACTATGAAATTGGATGGGCTTGGAGTAGTCTGGAGTGTGAAGAGAAACCTCCTTATCGTATCCAAGACATGTTTTATTCCTATTGTTGACAATCTCTCTTCTCAAGGTCTGATGGCGGGATTGGGAACTGTAGGCTAAACATGAACATTTTCATGCAAATCTGTTCGTGAAATTGGAACTTGATGGGGATTAACCTCAATTTTACTAACTTGATCACTTGCTAGTTGTTTATGGGAGTTCAGAATGATGCCTTTTTTTGTATAACTCATCTTGTTGAAGATGAGATTCAAGCTGCAAGAATTTAATCTTGTCATATGCATTTTGTAGATAGAATTTAATGTTGAAAATAGTGTCTTTACTGATTTGGAATATATTATGAACAATAAAGAGCATTAGAGTGTTTAATAACTCTAACAAATCATCAAGTCTGGCCATCTTTCACTGTCAAGAATCAAACTCAACAAATAAAGGGTGTTGGCTTTGACTAGAAATGACATTGTAAAGACAAATAGATGTAAATGTTAGATCAGTGCAATTGAGTAGCATGATATGAAAAAAATAGCGAAAATTTATCTCAATAGTGAATCAAGTGAATTTCACAAGCTTCTCCCAACACTTATACCATAAATGAAATGGGCAACATGGGACTTGTATCCCTGCTATATACAATGAAAGAGGAATTAATATGATTGAATGGTTCTATATATCAAGTAATTCAAAAACATTTCAATGCTCCATATATTTAAGCTCAACACTGTATCAATTTGAGCTCAATTATTGTTTCTAAAAACAATGCTATATATAAATCTCTTCAATGCACACCCAACACATCAACCAATGAACCAAATTCATGCATTAAAGATATTCAATCATCACTTCACCACATTTACGACCTTCAAAGCATTCACCATATAAATCAGATGCTTTGAGGGGACATGGGATTCATAATGCAGATGAGAACCAACCATGACAGTTGATGGGACAACCAATGGTATTTAATGCACAATGAGTGAAGCGAAGTTCTAGTATTTAATATATATCAGTGCTCGAACATTCAATAAATAAAGAGTTTAGATGCATTGCAACTATATAATTCACTGCATGGAATACACACACAAAGAATACTCATGCATATACTTCACCGCAACCAAAAACAAATCTATTTTATATAGAACATGCCTCCAGTGGGAAAGACTCGCTACTTCATTCAAGCCAAACTGTTTGTATCCCTTCGACCTCGAGATCTTCACATAGGAAGCAGAAGATACAACCTACACAATACAATGTCTAATATAATATTTCCTTAAAGGTGTAGGAAGGAGCTTCAAATGGTGATTAAAAGAGGCACAAATAAATGGTGGTACTTGCATATGGTTTGTATTCCCTTTGATGCACGACGCACAACATTTAGATCACATATATATGATTGGAACAGTCACCATATAACAAGGCATACTTATAAACTTCAATCTAGAGGGATCGACCTTCAAATCTTCAAAATTGTGATTCAACTCACTGTTGCATATAAGTGCATATAAATATAACTCACTGCTCACTTCATCACATGGAGACTCAAGCATAGATAAATTTTATTACATGCAGCATTCAACGTTGTATTCCAGATATGCAAGGCGTTGTATGATGATTCATTCACCGTTCAACTTCATTCAATACAACCAACTGGTATGCTATTCTAAAGACGACTTGCAGTTGACAATAAATAAATAAACCATTTCCATGATGCTAGTCCATTGGAGTTGTAAACCATTATTTACATCAACGAATACTTTCTTCTATGGTTCCCAAAGAAAGAATCCATCATAATCCCAACTTGTAATACAATGAGTCAGCGGATCCATCTAACACATATTTGCATTACAACAAAAGTTTTCACTAACCTTCCCACGCTTTGAAAAAACTACATAACTGGTTTTCTCATTTACAATCCTCAAGAATTTATACAGATTCGCTTAAAATCCTCTACCTCACAAGTATCATTTTACATAAAAATAATATTTCAAATAGAAATGCAGATTTCAACAATATATACTCATTTTCTTGCCTAAAAATCTAATTTAGTGGTAGCTTGACAAAAGCTGCTTCTTAATAAATTTAAGTAGAAATTTCATACCGATCCAATCAACCTCTCTCTGCATTGAGTTGTTGTTTGTTCTTCTAAATTTTGCTTCAATGCATAAATTCCATATCGAAAGTCAATTAAGTGTCTTGGCATGATTCTTTTCTCATGGCTCTTAGGAAACCTTCCCCATAATGTCTTCACATATTATCACCAAGAAAGCTCTACAAAAATTAGATATCAAAGTAACGTATCAAATTGCATCGCTGCAGATAATTTCCATAAATCAAATATAAAGTATTGGGCTTGACTGTCATACACAAAAATGGGCAGAGACATATATTACAATACTAAGGACATTATCAACTGTACCAAGTCATGAAGGACCCTATTCTGTGCCAAAAAATAGTCTAGGCAATAACAATGGAAGATAATATGAATAAAATCAATTTAAAATAGCTGAATTTGATGAGATTTGGAAGGAAATTTTTGAATATAACTCACCACCTTTGAAAATGCTTGGGCATGAAATGGATGTCTGGGACCTTGGCAGAAACGTGAGAATCCAAGTTTGTAAGAGCTAGAATGCCTCAAGTCACAAACTCACAAGTCTGTCATAGGGTTTCTAGTGTCTCTCATTTCAGCTCAAAAAAACCCTAAATAGTAGTGTCTTGCCCTTAGTCAACATTGTCCTCTGAGAGGAATCCCATGTATTATTCCCTTCTAGAGTAACTCAAATTTTCTCTCCATGCCTTCGGGGCTTCTGTTCCCAATTAAAGTTATTTATCTCTAGAAGTAAGAGTAACTATCTAGTAAGTGAAACTTTCACTTAGCAACTTTTCCCAGTGATTTCCATAGTTGTCATAGCCAAATTTTAATAAAAATTAAATAAAATTTATACATCTAAATTTATCACTAGATCTTCCACTCAGCCCATGGTCTACCAACACTATCATGATAAAAATAAATGAATATTGATTATTCACCATGAGTATTACAATAAAATATATAATCTTTGCAATTTAGAGCATTAATTTAAGATAATAATCAAAACAATTTCATGATGGAACCAAAAAAAGAGGGTTAGAATTTTATTTTTAATTAGTATTATTAATGATATAAATAATTAATAAAAAAATTATGTAACTATGACTTTTAAATTTATATTATTTTATTATAATATTATGGTTAATATGATGACTTCCCATACACATGCTCAAAAGACTATATAAAGCATTTTACATGAGACTTATTAAAAATTAGTTTTCTAATTAATCAGATCAATTAGAAGGCATAAAACTACTTTTAAGACTAATTTAGATCCATCTGAATTTTAGATCTATATGTTTTAAATCTAAGATATGTTTTCATATCAAATATTTGTAAAAACATATTTGATCTCTCTTAGTACTTGGTAATTATAATTTGTAATTTTTTTTTTTTTTTTATGAGAAGATTCTTAATCATTTGATTACAAAAAAATTCAAGATTAAAAGTGCAGTTCCTTATGCTATATTGTTAAGTGAAACACATGTTGCTCCTATTGAAGCAAATTCTATGATGAGATGCATAACTTATTTAAAAAAATTAGAAAATGGAAGAGGGTAGATGGCCTAATGTTGTCTTTAATGACATATTGTGCAATAGGAAAAAACCGTTTCATGCAGCAAAATAAAAAATGGTTTAGTAAATGGGCTATTTGCCAAAATTCTAATTGCTATGTTAAGGAATAATTCTCATCAATTCCTTTGTGAAACAAGGTGCTCGAAAAGGCCAAAACAAGTGTGGGAGGAAACAATATGCATTTTTGTTCTTCTGGAAAAGTGTAAATAGAAAACAATTTCATTTTAGAGTGTGAGGCCTTCAAAGACAACATGGAAAGTTATGCAGATGTGGTGGTAGCTAGCTCTTCCATTCAGCAATAGGTTTCTGGCCAAGCTTGGAGCATTTATTGTGAAGCTTCACATAAAACATATGAAGAAGCAATATGTACCATAAGCAATCTTTAGTAAAATTCTAGAAATCCTATTTCAAACTTAATTAGATTTTAAACATTTCAAATTCACTACTATATATTTTAACTTAACATAGAGTAACCTAAAGCAGGAAACCCCAATTATTTAAACTTCTCCTTACCAAATTCATGTTTACCCTACTAATCATCTAGCAAACCTAACGAAGAAAACCTCAATTATTTAAACTTCTCCTTACCAAATTCATAACGAAGGAAACCTCAATTATTTAAACTTCTCCTTACCAAATTCATGTTTACCCTACTAATCATCAAAGAAACCTAACTCATATTGATGGTAAAGAAAATCCTTATTTATTAGAGATGTAGGAAAATAACATGGTTGTCTCTGTTAACAGATATTAATGGTAAAGAAAATCCTTATTTACTAGATATATAGGAAAATAACATGGTTTTCTTTGTTAGCAGAAATAGTTGTGACAGAAAGTAAACTTGACTTCACCCGTATTCGGATGAAAAACATTCAGCTCGAAAACCTCGAATTGCCAGTTAGAACCCTGCATGATTCAAAGATAAATCTTCTACTCACCGAAAGACTTAAAAAAAAATATCATCGAAAACGAAAAAGTTTCATGTTTAACGCAATTGCAAAGTTGGGTGATTGTAAATTCCGGTGATTAGAGGAATCACTCGTATTGACTTTGTCGATGTTGACCTCGGAGCTGAGGGATTTGATAACCCCGAATGTACAATCCGCTTATGTTCATGGGATTTTATCTTGTTCTCACTCTAAAATATAAAATTCTTTGAAATAGTTATACCATTGTTTAGGTTTGGTTAAATCAACATGTGAAAAATGCAAGCAGACTAAGGTCGATCAATATAATTTCAGGATTCAGGTTACTATCAGATTTTGGTTTCGAGATATTCCTGGAATCAGCAATCAACCTAACTTTAAAAAGTTGAAAGAGATGAAAAACTACATCGAGATATCGTTGGAATCATCAATCAACATAACTTCAAAAAGTTGAAAGTGATGAAAAACTACCCTAGTTAAAGTAGTTTTGTTTTCTTTTTAAAGCATATTTGATTGTGAATAAAAATTCTGAAACATTAGAAGTGACCTGTCAGGAAATTTGATCCAAAAATTGAGTTAACCATCATACATTTCAGGGATTAGTTATAGGAAGGGAGGGTTGAAAAAAATGAGAAGTACAATAATGAGGGGCTGGATATGGGTTATTTTATCCTGGATGATTGTGATGCGCAACAAAAGGAAAATCTTAGCCCGGAAGAGCGTTTACTGCTTGTTGAAGTTTCCAAGGCTGAAGCATAATCACAACAACTTATGTTTGATCTCCCTTCTATTAACATGTCTGCAATCTCTTCTGATATCAGTGTCGAAGAACAACTGGTTAGAATTTCTCTTAACTATTTCCTTTTTCTAATTCGAACCATGGGACTTGCTACCAGAGAATATGTATATGAAACTTTCACTTTATCTAAAAAAATTGTAGATCTTCTTGCTTTTGATTTTTCGTCTCGATCATGTGGTCCAAATGCTCCTTTAGGTACGGAGGTTTTTTCCCACAGTTTTTGGGGTTAATCACTGGCCAAATTATGTAAGCCTGAGAATTGCTGCAAGTGTGATTTCTTTTAGTGGAAAAAATTGGAAAGAATCCTTATTGTAGATTCCCCAAATATTTAGGAATTTGATAATCCCAAAGACTAAAAAAAATTGATCCCCTCTTAATAATCAAATTACAAGATATTCTGCAATTCACATAAGTTCAAGACAAAGAGGATGCTTGTTCAACCGGTGTTGTGGCAACAAGATTGTCTGAGTCAATGAAGTCATCTCGGTCAGAAATTGTAGGGATTTGAATCAATGACTGGGTAATTTTCGATTGGTCCTCATTCATCTGTGAGGAAGATTGTGTACCCCTCGAGCTCTCATTATGGATTTGAATCGATGGCTAGGTAATTATCGATTGGTCCTCATTCATCTATGAGGAAGATAGCCTACCCGTCAAGCTCTCATTATTGCTTCAATCTATTTGTCGCTTAAAGTGATAAAGAAACGAAAAATTTAAGAGGCTGAATTTCAGATATGATAATATAAGAATAAGAATCTGAAATGACAAAATATATTTGAAATCACAAAACCTAATCATAATGCAGCATCCGCTCGTGGATGATGTTGTAATCTTGAAGAGTACAAAATTATGACGGGCAGTGGCATTAGTCTCGTGCATGCATATTATATTAATAAAAAAAGAAGGGTGATATGTTTTTTTTTTTATCAAGTAAGAGTAAGACTTTTTATTAATCTAGTCAATGATACATAATTTACAAGTAGCCTTCTCAACTCTAACCTTAGTCGGTTGGTTAGGGAAAATGAAAATTTCTTTGACAAAAGAGAGCAGAAAACATACAATTTGTCAAAATGTTCTATCAACAGCCATCAAAGCTTTAATGTAAAAAAAATAGAAAGATTTAAGTGCCGCTGATCAAGTCAAAAGGGCCCCGCCCAAAAAGTAGTCAAGCACGGACCCGAAGAAAACAATAGGTCAGCTATTAAAGTTAAATTGGGTCGATATCGCTGAACCAACTTTCATAGTCAATCCGAATCGTAGATCCCCACTCCCGAATCCAAGGATCTACATAGATATCGGAAGGATAAAACGTGCAATGGATAACTGCCCAATGAGGGCGGTTTTTCTCATACATCGCGAAGCAATGTGTCACCCTCGGAGTGGAATTGGAGCCAAGTCTTGAAAAACAAGAAACCTTAAAGACCCCGCTCGAAAACCATCGACGCCGAACCAATATTCATGATCAATTTGCATCGTTGATTCCTTTACCCAAATCCAATGGTCTACACGGATATCGGGTAAGCAAAAAGCTCAAGGAATAACCACTTGATGAGGGTGGTATTCTCTCTCCTATCATTGCCATGTGTCACACTCCGAAAGGAATTGGAGCCATAACCCAAAAAACCACAAACTGGATATATCCCGTCCAAAAACCGTTGAATGGTATTAGCAGAGGATGCAGCGTTGACAGACCTGCACAATCATGTGCCGAGCACTAGCCATTAATGAGGTGCAACATACGAAATTTGTGCCCTCCTCCTGAAATCTTTATCATCTGAACTCTGTCTCTCCAACCTAATAGTCCATAGCTCCATATCTTTGTCTACCTGACAAAGACAATCCTCCAACTATTTACCTGTGGGAAGCGACTCCCATATAAATATTGAGTCCCTCTTCCAATTGGAGACACCTTTGTTCTCCAAACGGTCTCCTAACTTGTTAGTATTCCTTTTCACTTGAACAAAGCGAATAGTTTTTAAGGTTTGTAGGTGGGATTGGATATGATGAAAGATATGCAAAACCCTCCAATTCTTCGAAACTTTCTTTGGAGAAAAACCATTGCAAATTTTTTTGGCCGCTTGGATAATTAATTCTGAATCAGCTTTGATGATAATATTATGAGAATTTGAATCTAGCAAGATGTCCAAGCACTGCTCTAAATCCAGAAGCTCCACCATATTATTAGTGGCTTTTCCGAGATGTCCATGGAAGATCTTCTTTATTTGACCCTGTTCATTTCTTATAGCCCCTCCAAAGCCAACAAATCCTGTGTCGCCCTTGGAAGCACCATCTATGTTAACCTTTAGGAAGCCCTAAGGAGGAGGTTTCCAGATTATAAGGGTTGCTTTAGTTGTCTTGTCCCCTTGGTTAGGCCGTGAGGGATTATGGACTAAAGACCCAACCGAAGGATGATGCTTTCCTCTTGGGGTTGAGGAGGTTCCTTAGGAAGTGTTCTCACAGAACTTCCTATTGTGTCTTTGAGCTGCTTTAAAATTTGATCAGTTAAGTGGTGTGGCATGCTTGCCTTGTTTTTGAAGATCCTACTGTTGCGCTTTTTCCAAATATTCCAGATAACAAAACCTAGAACCAAAGTCCAGGCTTTATTAATGATTTCATTCCCTGAGAAGTTCTTCCTCCTATTCCTCAAAGTGTTGGATATTTGAGATTGACCCAATTTGTGTGTCTAAAAATTGAGGCCACCCAATCCCCCACATGCGATGTGAAAGGAGAGAGGTTGAGAAGGTGCTCCAACGTCTCCTCCTGTAGGTCACAGAGGTAGCATTTGGAGGGACCCATATGTTGGGTTGTGTTATATTCTTTCCACGACTAACCCACGTAGTGAACCGGGGGGTTAGAGGGGGGGCGGAG
>APFE030114770.1:0-18869 GCA_000404065.3 Pinus taeda | reverse complement strand
AATTGCTAACAAAATATTACCTTAAATTTTTTCATATAAAAACTTTTGATATCTTTAACTTCAACCTCACATTTCAAAATTTAATTTCTGCATTTTAAAACTTGGATGTGTATAATTACAATTTCCCATCTCAAAATGTATATCTTATGACAAGCATTTAAATAATAACACTTGAAATATTACATTAAAAAAATTCCATGTTTGATAAATCTACAATTGCATGTTTAATAGAAACTAATTTTCAAAGTTCTAAAATCTATACAAGCAAATTTTTACATTTTTTACATGCCAACCACATTCATGAAAATCACATCCAAAAATTTCAATGTTTGATGAATTGGACACTTGTACAATTTAATTTTCAATTCCACCACTTGAAATTTGATGCTTATACACAAAGTTACAAACTCTAATGACATTCATGAAACTACATTTGTGAACTTTCTACAATAGGCTATATATTTAATAAAGGAGAACATTGTAAATAGAAGCTTGAATCTATATATTTGTGTTGTGTTGTGTAGTGTTAATGGTAATGTCAAATGTTATGTTGTTGTTGTTTTTGTCGTGTGTATAAGGCTATCCACATAACACTGTCTATTTAAGTTTATTTAACCATTGAAAAAATGATGTTTGAAAAACACATACTTTTATTGCATTCATATGATATTTAATTTCTACTTTTGTTTTATCAAAATAATTTAAATACTTCTGATGTTCTACACAACTAAGCTGGAAAAAAGGTTGTGTTTCATTAATTGTATGGTAAACAATAATTTTTTCAAAAAGCATGTGATTTTTGTATGGAACTTTCAAATATAATGATTATATTGTTATCTAATTTTTATTTTAACATATTATAATGATGAGTTTTAGATGGGTAATTTGTATTTGAAATTAATTTACATCCATTTTCACTACATTGTATGATATCCAAGTATATAATTATAAATTGAACTATACTTCTACTAAGAATTTTCCCCCTCCTTTTTTTTTTTTCTTTATATGGGAAGAGTGGCTTAATTTTTAATTATGATGATCCTTGTTCTTGTTTTTCTTTTTTTTTATGCATTTTTTATGTTTCAAGTTAATCTAAATACACATTGAATTTTTTTACCCTCTAGACATGAATTTATAAATTTATTGTGTATTTTATAGCATTTTATTTTATAAATGTTTGGGTTTTTCATCAAATATTTAAATGACAAATTTTCAATTTTTAATTAAACTAATTTATATCTATAATATAATGTATTTTAAATTAATCTAAGAGCTTTGCATTTTAAAATTAATAGTGTTTTTATTTCCCATGTTATATTTCAAGTTTTGAATATGTTAATGACAATGCTAAAATAGAATTTAAAATTAACTCTTGATTTTGGACTGGTCCCTACAACTACATGTTAGAATTCCATATAATTAATAATAATGTTCACATTTTCATATTTGCTTTTAAAGGTTTTTGCCCTTTGTTTGGTATTTAATTTTGAGTTTAAAGTTTTAAAATTTGATGGTTGTAGGCACATATTTATATACACCAATAGCAATTAAAATTATTTGTGTTTGATTAAGATGTACATTTAAATTACAAACCTAGTAAAAATTAAATATCATAAAGAAACTATTTTTTTTTTCATTGATTTTAAATTCTAAAATTTATATAAAACAAAAAACTTTTAATTTACATGTTTTTATATATTTAGTGTCCTATTTTGTACCATGTTCATGTTTTAAGTAAATGCTTGTATTTGGTTACAAGTGTAACACTGTGTGTTTTTAAAGTAGTTTAAAATAATGCAAGTAATTGGAAATTTGATGTTTGAGAGACATGAACGTTTAAAAAGAAAATGGTGTATTGTGTTTGTATGATGTTATAATTTTATATTATATATTAAAACTATGTTTGTTTCTTAAAAGAATGCGTGAATTTTTGTTGAGAAGTTTAAATTTTTAATTAATTCTGTTGTGATTTTGTATTGTATATTATGTGTATTTTGAATTAATTTGAATAAGTGTATAGAGTTTTTGTATTTTAAAATGATTTAAATATATTGAAATTCAATAAATGTATTTGATTGTATCACATTTAAATTTTATAATTTTCAATTGCATAGTAAGCTATGCTTTCACCAATACTTGGTGATTTTCCATGAAATGTTTAGAGATAATAAATTGACAATTTATGTTTTACAGTAGCATAAGATAATTAAAGTAGTTGGAAATTTGATGTTTGAGAGACATGGACAGTTGAAAAAAAATAAAAAAAATTGGTGTTTGTATGATGTTATAATTTTATATTGTATATTAAACTATATTTGTTTATAAAAAAAAGATGTGTTATTTTTTCTTGAAATGTTTAAATTTTTATTTAATTGTGTTGTGATTTTTGTATGGGATATTATATATATTTTGAATTGATTTGAACACGTTTGAAATTTGTGTATTTTAAAATAATTTAAATACACATTGAAATTTGATGTTTGGGGGAGTGACTTGTTAAAAAAATGTGTTTGATTGTATGACATTTAATTATGTAATTTTAAATTGCATATCCACCTATCCTTTGAGTTGGTACCTTTAAGATTTTTCCTAAAATGTTTAGATATAATAACTTGACACTCACATTTAAAAAAAATGTGGGATATTTTCTTACAATGTTTAAATTTTTAATTAATTCTCTTGTTATTTATGTGTGGAGTATTAACTATATTTTGAAACAATTTGAATACTTGTGTAAAATCAGTGTATTTTAAGATAATTTTTGAAATATGAAATATGATGTTTTAGTAAAGTGAATTGTTAAAAAAAAAAATGTATTTGATTGTATGACATTTAATTCTATAATTTTAAATTGCATATTCAACAATCTTTTCCCCAATAATTTCACATTTTTCCATTAAATGTTTAGATATAATAAATAAACACTCTTTCTTCTACAATAGTTTAAAATAATGAGAGCACTTGGAAATTTGAGGTTTTATACTCAAAACATTTAAAAAATTTGTATTGTGTTTGTATGATATTCTAATTTGATTTGTATATTAAACTATATCTTAAAAAAAAATTGCTTGATATTTTCTAGAAATGTTTAAATTTTTAGTTAATTCACTAGTGAATTTTTATGTCATCTTAGATCTACTTTGAATTAATTTCTTAGTTAATTCACTAGTGAATTTTTATGTAATCTTATATCTACTTTGAATTAATTTCAACTTTAAATTTAAAATACATTGAAATTTCATGTTTTGGGGGTTTGACTTGTGAAAAGAAGTTTAGATATAATAAATTAGCAGTGTGTGTTCTACAAATGTTTAAAATAATGTAAGCACCTGGAAATTAGAGAAACCAACATTTAAAAAAAATTGTATTGTATTTTTAATGATATTATGATTTTTTTATTGTGTATTAAACTACATTTGTTTATAAAAAGAATGGGCTAATTTTTATTGAAATGTTTAAATTTTTAATTTATTGTAATGTGATTTTTGTATGCTATATTATATGTATTTTGAATTAATTTGAATACACTTGTGTAGGATTTTTGTATTTCAAAATAATACAAATATATTGAAATTTGATGTTTTTGGGAGTGACTTGTAAAAAACCAAATCTCATTTGATTGTATGACATTCAATTCTATAATTTAAAATTATATATTCATTTATGCTTACCCCAATAGTTTGATCTTTTTAAAAAAATTGTATTGTATTTTTAATGATATTATGATTTTTTTTTTATTGTATATTAAACTACATTTGTTTATAAAAAGAATGGGTGAATTTTCCTTGAAATGTTTAAATTTTTAATTTATTGTAATGTGATTTTTGTATGCTATATTATATGTATTTTGAATTAATTTGAATACACTTGTGTAGGATTTTTGTATTTCAAAATAATACAAATACATTGAAACTTGATGTTTTTGTGAGTGACTTGGCAAAAACCAAATCTCATTTGATTGTATGACATTCAATTCGATAATTTAAAATTATATATTCATTTATGCTTACCCCAATAGTTTGATCTTTTTAAGAAAATTGTATTGCATTTTTAATGATATTATGATTTCTTTTATTGTATATTAAACTACATTTGTTTATTAAAAGTATGGGTGAATTTTCCTTTAAATGTTTAAATTTTTAATTTATTGTAATGTGATTTTTGTATGCTATATTATATGTATTTTGAATTAATTTGAATACACTTGTGTAGGATTTTTGTATTTCAAAATAATACAAATACATTGAAATTTGATGTTTTTGGGAGTGACTAGTAAAAAACAAATCTCATTTGATTGTATGACATTCAATTCTATAATTTAAAATTATATATTCATTTATGCTTACCCCAATAGTGTGATCTTTTCATGAAATTTTTAGATATAATAAATTAATGCTTTCTATTGAATTAATGTAAGTACTTAGAAATTTGATGTCAAAATTTTAAAATTTTATATTTTATTTGTATGATATTATAGGTTTATATTGTGTATTTAACTCTATTTCTTTATAATAATAATAAAAATGTGTGAGTTTTTATTGACATGCTTTAATTTTTAACTAATTATGTCGAGAGTCTTGTATGCTATATTACATGTGTTTTGAATTACGCTGAATACATGTGTGTAGAATTTGTGTATTTTGAAATAATTTAAATACATTGAAATTTGATGTGTAGGGGGTGACTTGTAAAAAAAATAAAAATGTATTTGATTGTGACACATTTAATTCTATACTTTTAAATTGATGCTTTCCCCAATACTTTCACATTTTTCATGAACTCTTTAGATATAATAAATATATAATTTGATTATTTTAATTAAAATTATTTGTTTGTACATATTAATGACCATTGTTTTATCCCCTCATGGAGGTGGATATCAAGAGTGCCCATAAGGTTAGGAGGCTAGCTCACCACCTCATTGCTTCATATTTCAATTCAAGAGGGTTGGTGGGGTGGCCAACCCAACCTATTCACCAAACATGTGAGCATTTCTTGTTAAGTTGAAGAATATGGAAAGTCTTCATTGTAGTCTCTCTCAACTTGTTTTATGATGTCTTACATGCTTCCCTCCTAGTAGGTGGGATTATTTGTGGGGTCTTTCAACATCTAGGGGTTTTTGCACAGCGAGTTTCATGTAGCCACTAGGAATTGGTTTAGTTTTGTTTGTTCTTTGGACTAGTCTATGGATTAGTAGTTTGGGGCTAGAGATGGGCAATTAATGGGTAACTTTGACTTTGCCAATGAGACTTGTCATTGGAAATGGTGGCTTCTTCTAGAGTTGTTGTTGTTGTTGTTGTTTTGAGCTCGCCCTCTTCAAGTTTGGAGTTAGTGAATTTAACTATCCTTTTAGTGCACACATTTCTATTGGTCTTGATTGTATTGGATATAGTCCACTATGCAGCGCAATGTTTAGGAGTGGTTGAGGTTACCCACTAGTGGTTGTTGGAAATTGTTTGAAGCCCTATCCTACCCAAGGTATTATGTTCTAATGTGTTGTTCTAGATTAATTTATCCCGGGCTTGCTTTACTCCTTGTATTACCCTTCCTTTTGGCCTCTTCCAGAGTCTTAATTTGTGTTGTCCCTACACCATTTAGATATCCCCCCAATATTTGTGATGAGATTGGCCATCTCTCTACCCTTAATTTTAAAAGTAGAAGTTTCTTATTAAAATCTAATTTTATCGTAACTTGTAAGTAATATATAATTGAATTTATTTATTTTTTCAATGTGACGTTATAGAGATTTGTGTTGAAAAAAATCCATATTGTAAGGCCAAAACCTTTACATTTTCCACTCTTCCTCCTGCTTTTGAGATTGACCACAGCCCAAACCCTCCAACTAGTTCCCCATCAAACAAATGCTTCAATCCCTTCCCAACTAAATATTTTCCAAAAAACCCCCAAACTACCAACATATTTACATTCCATTTTCCCTTATATTTCTATTTTGATCTAGAATGACTTCTTGTGTTTCTTGGAGATTTTTGTTTTTCCCTTTCTTCCCAACTTGAATCCAATGCACATTTTTTGCAAATTCCAGCTAGTGGTTCTTCCTTAAATGCAAGGTACTTTAAGGTATTTTTCCTCAAATATTTCTCATCCACCTTATGTGCCCCATAATTTTCACTTCAGCAAGATAGGTAATCCATTCTCCAAGAGGGGTTTTTTGTTTTTCTACGAAAGTTGCATTCAAGGAATCCTCATTAGCAAGAGGAGGATCCACATTGGCAAGTGAATTTCGGTTCTTAAATACTTTTGCGCCCACTGCAGTTTCTTGCACTCAATGTGCTTCTTTCACGTCTTCTCGTTCTTTCTTTCTGTGAAGGTCTTCTTCTTTAAATATCATATAGTGGTCACCTTGTGCACCTTCCCATCATTTGGGCCTTTGGGGTTCTTTCTTTATTCTCAGGATTCTTGCGGCAACTTTTAATTACATGTGGTGTTTCATAGCATTCTCTACATCGAAATGAGATGTTCCCATAATCGGTCTTTTGGACCCAAACATAGTTTGGAGCCATCAAATAAAGCTCTCCTCGAAAACCCTTGTTGAATTCCATCCCCACACAAATAGTCGCGTTGCATTTTTATTTTTTCACTTTTATTAATATGACAGCCACGATACAATTTTCCCACCACGTTCCCAATGGAGGAAAGCTATGTGTGACTCCAAAAATCCAAGGAAAGGTTCCACATTCTTATCCAAACTAGGGTGGAAGAAATCTATTTTGTGAAAGGATCGAAAGCTCAACACCATTGCCGAATGGAGAGGCTAGTGCTCCCCCAAAACCATCTTCAAGCTTCACATGTAGCCTTCTTGTCTCCAATCGTTTCGAAAACCACAGTGAAGAAACCTCGTGCCATAGGGTAAATATTGAGCTTGTCCATCGAAAGGGGATTCCATGTCTTAGAGACCCATTTAAGGAGATTGACAAGCTTCGACCATAACCCATGAAACCTACAAACCAAACCATTCCTTGAAAAATAATTTTCAAATTCTAAAGCTTCCTCGTCTAGAAGAATGTAAAGGGAAAACTTATCTTGTATGAAACTCGAGAAGAGATAGCTTGATTTTTAACCGTACATGCAAAAGAAAAATATGTATTTGCCATTGAACTATCTCGAGAGAATCCATGCAAATAAAGCAAAGATTGGGTGACTAGGGTTTTGGGTGAAACCCTAGCCACTGCAAGGGATTCGAGAGCTCTTTCCATTTCGAAGGATATATGAATATGATTATAGCCAATATGTTCCTTTCCCTAATTAAATTCATTTTTTTAATATATATGATAATGATGATTTTTTTTGTTTTTGTTTTCGTGATAAGATTCAAAAATAGTTAGTTTATTTTGTTTGTGTGATTTTGTATTATATAGAATATATATCAATAAAGATAGAGTTGTGCTCGTTCGACTTATATTTGATCTTCAAAATTTAAAATAGATTATGTATAACCTATTTAAACTAAGCGATATATAACAAGAGGTAGTTTTAATTTCTCTATTTATGTTTGAAGGACTTTTATTAACTTGTGTTTATGAAAAACACCTGAAGTAAATGAGTTGTATGGTAAAATTAAAGTAGCGTAATATTTTAAATGCATGTATAGTAGTAATATGATTGATGTAAAAATTCACATTTATATGTATCTATATTTGTGCTAAAATCATGTTTTTCTTTTTTTTCTTTTAAGGTGAGATGTATTGCCACAAGTTAAAGCTTTTACATCATACACATGTCTTTCTAGTCTCTTGACACGGAGACTCGACCATACCCAAAATTGGTCCCTACAGAGGGCCATAATTGACCGACCATATCTCACATAAGTAGACTTAAACATAAAAACATATAAATGTTGCTCTATATTATCATGTCCATGAACACTCGAAAGAAGAATTTTGTACTCTGCGTAAACAAACATCATTAACTTAGGAAGTGGGACGAGAGTTTGATCCATATTTGGGAATAGGATATGTTGGTGTAGCCGGGGGTCATGGGGTTGGTGGTGGAATCACAAGATGTGTTTCGATCCATGCGAGCCTCGTGTTGATTGAAGTCAACCTTCAATTAGAATGTGTGAGGTGGCAATGCATATGATCCACCTTCTATATTATATCCCTCCTTACATCTTGATTATCGAGGAGCTCCTCACCCATAAGGAATTTCATTTGACAATGGAGGTTAATCACGCGCATCTACTCATTCTCTCTCCTCCTTGATTTCCTTGTATCTCGAATCCAACTATCCCACTGAGCCCTCCCTTCTGTGTCAGAAAGAGACCTTCTCCGAGAGGATGCCTCCCTTTCCAATATCGATAGTTCCTCCTCAATTTCCTCAGTGATTTATTCAAGGTAGTCACCTACAAACACAACAACCCTATTCTGAAGCTCGGAATTACCACCATAGGCTCTTCCCTTGTGATAGGTTGAGCCTCTCCTGCGTCTTCTTCTCTCCTGTGGCATAGTGAGAAATCCTTCAATCCTCTGATCATTCCAATGTCCATTATACTTTACCTTACACTCTATCTTGCTGTGAAAAAAGAAATCGTGTGCTCCTTCGAAGAGAGGATAACCACGTAAGGGAAATGTTGGGTATAACCCTAAATGTTTCACAATAACATAGGAAACTATGAACAATGCAGGAAGAACAACTCTTAATGCCACGCTCTTTCTTTCAAACGTGGTTAGGGAATTGCCTGCCCTCGAATAAAATTCTACCACGTTATAATTAATTCCATAGAAATGCATGTGGGATTGGAAGAAGCACGCTCATAAGTATTGTAGCATGATTGATTGATGACGGGAGGAAAGAGAAAGGCGTTTATCTCTGGAAAGAGTTTTAGTTATTGGATGTCTACCTTTTTTGATATTTTTTCTTGTAAGTTTGTACAAAAGAAATCCAAATGTTATAGATGTGGATAGATTGCTCTGCATGCTATTAAACTTCCATATGAAATAAACGACTTGTTGTCTTTAGAGATAAGGAGATGAAAAGTGGGACTTATGGGAAATTGCATGCTAGATAGTAAATGCACAAGGTTATATATGAAGTTTCCTTTGAAAACATGGCTGGATTGTTGGATCAAATGCAACTTCTTAGGATTTTCAATGACACTGTTGGATCAAATGCAACTTCTTAGTGAACATGTTGTTTGCGCTTTCAATTTTTTATGGCATTTGTAAAGGAAACACCTTGAGCTTAGTCAACGAATGTGTAAGTGGAAATTTTGTTTGAATGCGGGTTGGATGAATACATGAACATGCAACTGAAGCGAGCTCGAACACATGGGAAGTAACTCAGAGAGAGAGAGAGAGAGAGAGAGAGTCTTGGACAACGCTCTAGATGATGCGGGAGAATCTCGCTGAAGCGGATCATCATGACAGAGGGTCATTTGGTCTCTCAGAGGAGTGAGGAGGAAATTTCAAGTGAACACTTTAATTTCATTTCTTTTATTATTGTAATTTCTTAGAGAAGTAGTATTTAGGAAGATAAAAGTTGAATTAAATGAACTGTTGTAGTTTATTGTTTTTATTTATCATGTTATCCTTTACAAATCATAGTGTAGGAAAAATAAAAAGTTTTAGAACTGAAAACAAACCATCAAATGTAACTAAGAGCAGTTAAGAGAAATTGTTTTCCAAAATCATTCAAAAGGAAACAGAATGTATTGTAACAGTTTCGACTTTTGGAAAGAGAAAAATAATAGAAATCTCTGAGCACACAGAAGTTATATTTGACATCCCACAGCTATCCATCTACAGTATTTTATGTTGATTTGCTTAACACAGTAAAAGCAAGTTCTTTTATTTCTATTGTACAGCACATACGTGTTTTTTCTATTTTCATTAACTTAACAGGCCGACACACAACAAGACTTTGTAAGTGTAAGAACTGGAGAAACTACAAAGACGTGGAAGGTTAGTCCCAGACCAACTAAAGCAAATGAGCGAAAGAAATTTTTGGATAACGCACAAGTTCCACACACCGAGGATAGAAACCAACAACACAGGTATTTCGTGACAATGGAACCCTTTCATTTACTCACAAAAAGTAATCATATAATCTCTGTCAAATATACATTACATTCCATACTGAAATTAACGTCGTTCAAGTCCAATAAGTGCATGATAGAGAACGGGTTGAAAAATCCTAACTTGTAAACCCTATGGCCACAACCCAAAAATTGTAATAATGCAAGCGTGAGGACTACAATTACATTACGCGGGACAGACACAAGATTCTGCGCCTAAAACTAGCCAAGCCATGTTTTAAGCCAGCGACGACAGGAGAAAGCAAATAAACCAAGTTAATAAGGAGATACCCTACTCGGGTTTTGCCAGCACGCGACAGAGTAGAAGCCAGGGTCACGAGAACGAACCCACCTGCAATAATCCACCAAAACAGAGTGTAAGCATTGCGTGGAAGGAAGGAAAGAATCGAGGAAAGAAAATACCAGAAGCTTAGGGTTCGGGACTTACGAGTGATGAGATATGACACCGAGGTTGCGGTCACCCAAGGGTCCCTCTGCTCACAAAAGAGCAACTGAGTCAGTCAAGAGCGTAACGAGTGGAAAACGATGATGGCATAGAACAATAACTTACTTTCATTTCTGTGGAAGAAGCCGAAGCTGTAGACCCCCGAGAACACAACCTGCCAAGGCAACAGTGCAACATGACCAGTGATATTCGAGAGCGATTGAATTAAAGAAACCGAGACGAGGAACAATCACTACAGTCAAGCGAAACGAGCAGCTGAGACTAAATTCAGAAAACTGAGAAACCCTCCAAAACAAGCGTATTTTGCATAGAGTAGTAGGGCATATCAAGCGCCAAGGCAGAGGAACGAGAGGGGAAAAAAAGAAAGCACAGAACAACGTTACTTACCAACCGGTGGAGCCGAGCATATAACCGGGTCAAGGTCGAGCAAAAGCAATAGTAGCAGCATATTCCCACACTGAAATCGCACCAAAAGAATAGACAGTGAAACCCTCGAACCACCAACAGAACAATGCACAAATGACCGAGAGAATAGGGTTTGTGGGTCATTAACCAAGGTGGGAGTGTGATTACCGAGGAACGGACACATGTCCTACATCCAACGGTGCTGGTACGAGCAATAAAGATCGGGTGTAAAAATGTCTGTGCTAATCATTGTAATCAACCTTTGATTAACTTAATCACATAGTTGATCACCGGCGAAATCATTCATATTAATTTATATCCATTTATTAAGTGTAAAGAGGGGGCCGGACCAATCTAGTGGTATCAAAGGAGGAAATTGAAAGTGCCACGATAGACATGGAAGTTGGAAGAAGAGGACTTGGGAGAGTTGTGCGCAGAGCAGTAGATGAAGGACTGAGAGAAGAAATAAGGATCCTTACTGCCCGTTTTGAGGAAGTTGAAGCAGGAAGGAGAATGGATTCAGAGGTAGGAGATGACAACGAAGAAGAAGCCATAGTTACAACAGATGGATCAGATGAAGAAGGGTCAGAGATGAGATTATTGAGGTCGGTCCTATTGGCTAGCAGCAAGCCTAAACCAGAGATCCCAAATTGCGATGGCAGCTTGTCCACAGAAGTTCTGTTGGACTCGATCAACGAATTGGAGAAGTATTTTGAGTGTGAAGAGGTCAGTGAGGACCAGAGAGTTAAGTTCGGTGCAACAAAGCTGAAAGGACATGCAGCCCTGTGGTGGGACATTGTCCAAGCAGAAAGAAGAAGGATGAACAATTTGCCAATAAAGAAATGGCCAAGGATGGTGGCCAAGCTGAAAGGTAGATTTATGCCCAAGGATTACTAGATTGCAGTGCACCGCCAAGTGCAGATTTTGACGCAAAAAGGGATGACAGTTAGAGAGTATACGGAAGAATTCTACCGGGTAAATTTAAGAGCTGGTTACATAGAGGACACCCTGGAGAAAACAACAAGGTATGTAAATGATTTGAGATTGGAAATATTGGATGAAATCAGCGTTCTTTCCCCGAAGAATACAAAAGAAGCCTACGAGAGTGATGTGAAGGTAGAGGAGAAGATCACGAGAAAACAGAATGATGGGAGAGGATGGGGAAGTGGCAGAGGACGAGGACAGTCCTATCACAGAGGACGAACTTCCAGTAATAGTGAAGAGGGCAGCAGCTCCAAGGCTTCAGGAACAGCGGAGAAAGGAGACAGCGCTAGAGGTCGCAGGCCATATCGGCGAGGATGAGGGAATGGCCGAGGTAGGGGAGCTAACTATCAGAGCTACATGTGCCACAAATGGGGGCACAGATCTTTTGAATGCCCTAAAGCGGAACAAGTTGGCCAGAGAGGAACGTTTGTCGCACAGCCTGAGGAAGCAAAGACACCACCCCAAGAAGCAGAAAATGTACCAGAAACATGTGAAGCTTTAGTTTTGAACAAAGTGTTGTTGAAACCAGCCAAAGAAACAGCTGAACAAACTCAAAGGAAATCATTATTCCGGACAGTTTGCAAGTCGCACGGGAAATGTTGTAAGTTGATCATCGACAATGGAAGTACAGATAACTTGGTAGCCACCGAGATGGTAAAGAAGCTGAGTTTGAAGCAGCTGAAGCACCGCACCACTTACAAGGTGTCGTGGCTGCAGAAAGGCCATCAACTGTTGGTTGACGAACACTGTGAAGTTGAGTTCCACCGAAGACAAAGTTATTTGTGATATTATGCCAATGGACGTGTGCCACATACTGCTAGGAAGGCGACGACAGTATGACCGGAAGGTAGCGCATGATGGGAAGACAAACTGCTACAAGTTTGTCAAAGATGGGATCAAGCACATGCTTGTTCCCATCAAGCAGGAGGAGATAGCAGAAACAAGCGGGACGAAAACTTTACCAATGGGTGGAAAACAGTTTTTGAAGCGGATTGAAGAAAGTGAAGTGAACTATGATATTGTGAGGAGAGCAAAGACAGTGTTGTTGCACACAGAAATGTCTGATTTGCTTGCAGAAATTCAGAAAATGCTGCAGGAGTTCAGTGATATTGTAGTCGATCATTTGCGAGACAAGTTGCCTCCCAAGAGAAGCATGAGTCATCATATTGACTTTATACGTGGAGCAAGTTTACCAAATAAGGCAGCATATCGAATGAGCCCCAAAGGTAATGAGGAGATCAGAAAACAGGTGTCGGAGTTGCTAGATAAAGGGCTGATAAGGGAGAGTTTGAGACCTTGTGCAATACTAACAGTTCTCGCTCCCAAAAAAGGAGGAGAATGGCGAATGTGCACGGATTCGAGGGCCATCAATAAGATCACCATCACATACAGATTTCCATTGCCACGGATGGATGGTATGATGGACTGTCTGAGTGGAGCAGCGTACTTGTCGAAGATTGATTTAAAGAGTGGCTATCATCAGATTCGGATCAGGGAAAGAGATGAGTGGAAGACAGCCTTCAAGGCCAATGAAGGGTTGTACGAGTGGCTAGTCATGCTGTTCGGTTTGAGTAACGCCCCGAGCACTTTTATCCGACTGATTAACGAAACACAGAAAGAGTTCATCGGAAAGTTTGTAATAGTGTATCTTGATGACATGTTAATTTTCGGCAAGACTAAGGAGGAACACTTTCGACATGCTCGGAGTGTGCTGGAGAAATTCCAGCAGAATAAGTTGTTGATAAATCTTAAGAAATGTACTTTCCTACAAAGAGCACTGGTTTATCTGGGCTTTGTAATTGCAGAAAATGAGTTGAAGATGGACCCGGAGAAGATTGCAATGATCATTAACTGGCCATCCCTGAAAATCCTGTTTGAGGTACGTAGTTTTCGTGGGTTGCCAAGTTCTTATCGCAAATCTATAAGAAATTTCAGTGAAATCTGCGCGCCTATGTTGGACACTACAAAAAAGGCAAGTCAGAATTTTTGTTGGACCAAGGCAGCAGAGAAAAGATTTCAGCTCCTGAAGAAGAAAATTACAGAAGACTAATTTTTAGATTGCCATATTTTAATAAGCTTTTCCAGGTTCGCTGTGATGCAAGCAGTCAACCATTGGAGCTATACTCAGCCAAGAAGACAAACCTGTTGTGTTTTTCAGCGAGAGGTTGAACAATAGCAGGCATAAGTGTTCATCATACAACAAGGAATTCTATGCTGTCGTCCAAGCACTGAAGCATTGGAGACACTATGTGCTGGGGAGTGAGTTTGTTTTATTTTCTGATAATTCTACGCTGCAACAAGTTATCCAACAACATAAACTGAACCACAAGCATGCCAAGTGGGCCGAATATTTGCAGAGTTTCCCCTTTCTATTGAAACACATCAGCGGATAGGCCAACAAGGTGGCAGATGCGTTGAGCAGAAGAGCCTTGCTATTACAGGAAAGTACGATGCAAGTGCTGGGCTTTGCGCATTTGAAAGACTTGTATCAGACCGACGCGGATTTCAAAGAGGCTTATGAAGCCTGTCAGAATCCCTTGCTGAGGAACAATAGTCCATGGTTGGACTACAATTTACAGGAAAATATATTGTTTAAAGGGGGACAGTTATGTGCTCCTGCTTATTCGATGAGAGAAAATATTATTTGAGAGAAGGAGAGTGGAGGTCTAGCCGGACATTTCGGCATAGACAAAACTTTAGATCAGCTCGGACACTTTTATTACTGGCCAAGAATGCGAAGGGATATGCAGCGATATGTGAGTAGGTGTAAAGTCTCCCAATTGGTGAAAGGACACAGTTAAAACATAGGACTTTACACACCACTGCCTGTTCCAAGTAGACCATGGGACTCAGTCAGCATTGACTTTGTCTTGGGACTGCCAAGATTGCAACGAGGTTACGAATCGGTAATGGCAGTGGTAGACAAGTTTTCAAAAATGGCACATTCCATCCCTTGTATAAAAACCAGTGATGCCACTCACGTAGCTCACCTGTTTTTCACTCAGATTGTCAGATTGCACGGCTTACCGAGATCTATTATTTCCGACACGGACGTGAAATTCACAGGACACTTTTGGCGCACCCTGAGGAAGAGGTTGGATACAAAATTGAATTTCAACTCTGCATATCACCGGCAGACTGAAGGGCAAATGGAAGCGGTGAACATCATTTTGGGGAACCTCCTATGGAGCCTGACTGGAGAAAATTCACAGTTATGGGATTGTGCACTTGCTCAAGCAGAGTTTGCTTATAATGATTCACCGAACCGCGGCACATGGCACAGTCCATTTCAGATCCTGCATGGCACGCATCCTCGCGAAGTACATGAGTTGCGGGATGTGGGAAAATTGGAAAAGATAAGTGTTGATGGGGAAGATTTCTCCAAAGCAATGAATGATCTACACGATCAAGTGAAATAAAAGTTGCAGGACAGCGGTCAGAAATACAAACAACAGGCAAATTTAAACTGACGAGAAGTGCAGTTTAATGTAGGGGATGAAGTCCTTGCACACTTACGCAGAGAACGGTTTCCCAAGGGCGCATATAATAAGCTCAAATTTAAGTAGATTGATCCGTGTAAAATTCTGCGTAAATTCTCGGCCAACGCTTATGAAATACAGCTCCCACAGGATATAAGCATATCACCTATTTTCAACGTGGCAGACCTGTTCCCATATACTGCCAACCTTGAAGATGACAGTGTGGTACGGCCACAACGAGACACCCATGTTGAAGGGGGTTCTCGGATGAGGCAGATGCCTTCAGCTCAACCCCATGAGATTGAGAAGGTTCTCGACACCCAGGTGGCCAAGCGAACTCACAGGAAAGAGTATCTACGGCACCTTGTCAAGTGGCAGAACCGTCTTATCGAGGACAGTTCGTGGCTCGATGCGGCACAGATACACGAAGCAGGTTATTTTGTGGAGAATCTCATGGAACGGAGCCATGACCTTTTATTATCTCGGGAGCGTCATGCAGGAGAATCTCAGTGAATGGGAGCATCATGATAGAGGGTCATTTGGACTCTAAGAGGATTGAGGAGGAAATTTCAAGTGAACACTTTAATTTCATTTCTTTTATTATTTTAATTTCTTAGAGAAGAAGTATTTAGGAAGATAAAAGTTGAACTTAATGAACTGTTGTAGTTAATTGTTTTTATTTGTCATGTTATCCTTTGAAAATCATAGCGTAGGAAAAATAAACAGTTTTAGAACTGAAAACAAACCATCAAATGTAACTAACAGTGGTTAAGAGAAACTATTTTCTAAAACCATTCAAAAGGAGATAGAATGCATTGTAACGTGTTTGAATTTTGGAAAGCGAAAAATAATAGAAATCTCTGAGCACACAGAAGTTATATTTGACATCCCACAGCTGTCCATCTACAGTCTTTTATGTTGGGTTGCTTAACTCAGTGAAAGCAAGTTCTTTTCTTTCTATTCTACAGAAAATACGTGTTTTTTCTATTTGCATTAACAAAACATGACGAGAGATAGCATGACTTTGTAAGTGTAAGAATTGGAGAAACTACAGAGACGTGGACGGTTAGTCCGAGATCATCTAAAGCAAACGAGTGAAAGAAATCTTTGGATAACGCACAAGTTCGAGACAACAAGAATAGAAACCAACAACACATGTATTTCCTCAGAACGGAACCCTTTCATTTATTCACAAAAAGTAATCATATAATCTCTCTCAAATATAGATTACACTCCATACTCAAATTAACGTCGTTCAAGTCCAATAAGTGCACAATAGAGAACGGGTTGAAAGACCCTAACTTGTAAACCCTATGGCCACAACCCAAAAACTGTAATAATGCAAGCGTGAGGACTACAATTACATTATGCCGGATAGACACAAGATTGTGCGCCTAAAACTAGCCAAGCCATGTTTTAAGCCAGCGATGACAAGAGCAAGCAAATAAACCAAGTTAATGAGGAGCGACCCTACCCGCGTTTTGCCAGCACGCGACAGAGTAGAAGCCAGGGTCTCCAGAACGAACCCACCAGCAATAATCCACCAAAACAGAGAGTAAGCATTGCGTGGAAGGAAGGAACAAATCGAGGAAACAAAATACGAGAAGCTTAGGGTTCGGGACTTACCAGTGAAGAGACAGAACACCGAGGTTGCGGTCACCCAAGGGTCCCTCTACTCACAAAGGAGCAATTGAGTCAGTCAAGAGCGTAACAAGTGGAAAACGATGATGGCATAGAATAGTAACTTACTTTCATTTCTGTGGAAGAAGCCGAAGCTGTAGACCCCCGAGACCACAACCTGCCAACGCAACAGAGCAACATGACTAGTGAAATTCGAGAGCGATTGAATTAAAGAAACTGAGATGAGGAACACTCACTACGGTCAAGAGAAACGAGCAGTGGAGACTATATGCAAAAAGCTGAAAAACCCTCCAAAACAAGCGTATTTTCCATAGAGTAACACGGCATATCAAGTGCCGAGGCAGAAGAACGAGAGGGGAAAAAAAGATAGCACAGAACAACGTTACTTACCAACCGGTGGAGCTGAGCATATAACCAGGTCAAGGCCGAGCAAAAACAACAGTAGGAGCATATTCCCACAGTGAAATCGCACCAAAAGAACAGAGAGTAAAACCCTTGAACCACCAAGAGAACAATGCACAAATGACGAGGAGAATAGGGTTTGTGGGTCATTAACCAAGGCGGGAGTGTGATTACTAAGGAATGGAAACATGTCCTACATCCAACGGTGTTGGTACGAGTAATAAAGACTGGGATTAAAAATATATGTGCTAATCATTGTAATCAACCTTTGATTAACTTAATCACACAGTTAATCACCGGCAAAATCATTCATATTAATTTATATCCATTTATTAAAGTTTGTCAAGTGGAAAGAGGGGGCTGGACCCATCACTAGAAAGCACCAAAGATTGAGGAAAGAGGCACTAGCAAATACAATTAACTAGAGACATCCTTAGAGAGGATGATGCATACCTCTCACTCTGGCCACGTCATTTTGTTTAGTGATGAGGTTCAATAGAGTATCATCGATGTGTCTGCAAGGTTCATAGTTTATCTTTGTTGTGCTTATTGGCCTTATTAGTTTTAACACACATTAAATATTTAAACTTTGATATGACGAAAAAATTATTTTTGTTCAAATTTGTGACCGTGAGAAATGATACGAGGAGTGTGGAGATCTAAGATAACCACTCAAGAGAGATTTATCGACAAAGAGACATAGTGTGCACACGATTCGAGAGAAGGAAGAAAATGTTTGTGTCGTATGAATCATAATCTCTTGTTGATATTTTGTAGCCGTGCACATGAGTATTAGGAATGTAAACATGATTCCCAAGCATGCGTGGCGAGGTGTGCTATAAATGAAAGAAAATATAGTGAGTCCTTTAGTATCCTCCCATTATTCCTTGAATGAATATTGTTTGAGGAATGTTGTGACACAAGTCTTTGTAGGTAGGTGAAAAAAATGCAAGATTGATGGACACATGCTATATCTCGACTATTGAAAAGATGAAAAGTTTGTTGAAATTTTTCTAATGCATTGAGTGACTGTTAGAATCCCCTCCCAAACAAAAACTCAAGAACATAAAATAGAGTTTACACATTTGTACAAAATCCTTTGAAAATACTCATCTACTCATGGTGCTTGTTAGTTCCACCGAGGAGAGAGAATGTGTGTCAATGATAAAATGGTTATTGGTGTGGATGCTATTGGAGTCCTTGGGGACAAGTATTATGTTTGAAAGAAACAAAAATTGATGTTTCACAACAACCTAGCAATCCGTGAGCAATGTAGGAATTAATAACATGTTTCTTTTTTCCAATGTGATTAGGAAATGCCATGGCCTCAAGTCAAAGGCCACCATGCTATCCTTCTTTCCATGGAAAAGTATGTGGAAGATGGAAGAAGTGAGCCGAATAGTATTGTAGTGCGATTGATGGATGATTAGAAGGAAAAGAAAGGCATTTATAACTAGAAAGA
>APFE030114760.1:0-15759 GCA_000404065.3 Pinus taeda | reverse complement strand
TAAGTCTAACACCCAGCTCCAACACTCAAACACTTCTTCTACTCCACACTCCAATAGTCCACACAACTGCAGGTCACCATGTGCATGGCTCTACTTATAGCTCCCAATAAGCAACAATACACATGTGCTCAACTTAATGCAAAACATTCACTGACATAGATCAAAACTGTGACAACATCTCAGTGGATAATGCCTTCCTACAATGCCTCCTCTTCTAGTGTACTCTTCCACCAATGGCTCAACATAGGTGGCATTCACCCATAGGGGCTCAATACTTCAACAACCTCACGACTGTCAACTTGGCAATTAATCTCTCACACACACTTCGATATCAATATAAAAAAAATGAAAGACAAAGTAATGAAAATGGTGAGACAGAACTGAAGTAAGACAATACTCCCATTGGAAAGCTTCCCACACTCTCTCACTCATCAAATTGACATATGCTAACATTACTAGAAATATTAACAATACTCTCATTAGGAAATTGTCCACACTCTCTCACTCATCAGATTGACATCTACTAACATTACTAGAATTACAATATAGTTCAATAATTTGAGCAAACTCCAAAAAAATAAAATCTTGAATCTAAATTATAACAACAATCTTAACGACATATTAAAAAAATAATTAATTTTTAATTTTTTCCATTATTTTTTTTAAAATTAACTATTTTAATAATTAAAAAAAAATAAAATAAAATAAAAAATAATTAATTTATATATTTTACTTTTATATATTAACATTCAATATATATATATATATATGATCCGTATATGATAAGACGGTTATCTTAAAAAGCGAGTGACTATAAAAGTGTGGGTGGCGGATTTTGCATTAGCTAAAGATTCGGAACGTAGATGATTGGTTAAAGGTATTTACTTTCACATCGTACGATCTATGCGGGGTTGTATGGACCATTCTAAATGTCGCATGTGATTTACTGATTGTCATTTCTGTTTGGCTTTCGCTTGTGCAGGCTTTCGTACCAGTCTGACCAAATGGTACTCACTATTAATATCGGTTACTCGATTTTTTCCATGACTGGTCTCGGGTAGTTTTCAAGCCAATATCTAGATTAATTTCAGTGATTATAGGTATAAATTATAGATTTTTTTTCAGTGATTATAGGTATAAATTTCAGATTTTGACACTCACTATTGTAATTTCTAAGGGTTATTACTCAGGATAGGTTTGAATTAAAACATTACATTTTGTAGGGTTTTATCACATATTTTTTTATTTAATTTAATTAGAATCTGGTAGAGATTTCTTGGAATCACAAATTTGAGTTATAAACTTTTCACGATCTCAATGTCTCAAAAAAATTTCAGTGTTAAATTCATATAGTACAATCAAAAACTTATTTAAACTACAACCAAAAAAAAATTGGCCCAAAAACACAAAATATAACATATTTAGAATACACTATATTTTAATAAAACATTAATATTAAAATAAACTTATATTGGTATAATATAAAATTAATTGGTATGATATAAGATTAATTTTAATGATTATATGTATAAATTTCAGATTTTGATTCTCACTATTGTAATCTCTATATTACCAACTACAAGTTTAAACTAAAACATTACAAAGAGTGCTTTAAAAAGGAGTTGTCTTTAGTGCGACTTTTTGGAGATTACCCTGATTGAATCCGGCGGAAAACATTGACGTTAAATTTTGATTTGTATTACTTAAAATGGTTTTTTAACTGCATATTTCGATTCAGCACCCTGAAAAACCCCAAGACACTTTGATTGTGCAGAAATTACCTATCAAACTTGCGATTCCAATAAATTGTTGCCGGATTTTAGAGAAATGTGACGGGAAAAACCCACCGGAAAAGCCTCCAAAAAGTCTTACTAAAGACTACTGCCTTTAAAAAATGCATTTCCATGATTCAAATATAATAATAATAATAAATAAATATTTTTCAAGATTATTTAAAAATATGGAATAAGCTGAAGGATTTGCTCTTTTTCAATTTGATTAAAAATGGATTCATGGATGTATTACATCAACCCATATCTATAAATTTGTTGGCTTTTATAAGAGTAGTCTAATAAAGTTACAATTTTGTTCAGAAAATAGTGGAAATCTTTTAAATGTGGCAAAATTTTTTAGGAAATTTATTACTATAAATTAATAAATAAAAAATTTAAAAAATATTAAAAATAATAAAAAAATCATTGTATTATATAGTTTGCACAAATTATATATATTAAATTAATAAAATATATTATTTAATTTTTAAGCACTTGAATGAATATTATTATATTATAAATAGAGCATCTTTTAGTATTTAAATATAAAAGATATTAAAAGGTTTATTAGTTTAATATTGAGATTGGAAAACAATATCTTAATTAATGATTTTCACTAAAATAAAGTATATTTATATAATTGTTTTAAATTTAACTAATAATAAGAATTTATTAAATATTATTTTATATAATATTTCATCAGAATCTATTTCTAAGAGTTAGCTCAATTGGTGGACCCTTTTTCATTGTTGAGAGATCGTGGGTTCAATTCTATGTTATATGCATCGTGCTAATATGGATTGGCCTCTGTAGATGGTTATGGTATTATATTCTAGTATGAGTTAATATACTTGTGATATTGTGTCATATTAATCTCAAGTGACTTGTGCATATGTGGTAGCCTTCTCTAATATACATTGATGTATGAGTTTGATTATGTCACCTATTTGGTTTATCTAACTAGGTATGTTCATAGGTTGTTTGAATGTTTGATTAATTGCATTATATGAATATGCATCTATAAGAGATCATGGGTTTGATTCTCTCGACATCCTCAAGATAAGGCTGAGTTATCTACTCGGATAAGATAAGGCTGAGTTATCTACTCAGATATTCTCTGGATATGGATCTACTTGGACTAACTTATGCAGATGTGATGGCAGTCTTCTTGAGATACATTGATTTATGATCTTGGTTATGTCATCTATTTGGTTTATCCAACAAGGTCTGTTTATAGATAGTTTGAATGTTTGATTAATTGCATTATATGAATATGCATTTATAAGAGATCATGGGTTCAATTCTCTCGACATCCTCAAGATAAGGGTGAGTTACCTACTTGGATATTTTGTGAATACAGATCTACTTGGATATTCTATGGATGTAGTCATCACTGATATCCTAGATCCATGAACCACATATAAAAAAAATTATTCCCTCAAAAAGGATTGTAATATATTTAATTATATATCTTATTTTTAACTACTCAATGAAATACATTTAAATACTATTGATATTATTGATAGGAGATCTATTTTAATAATATCATATTATGGAAAATATGCATGGTAAAAAAAAATATTTCCCAAAATCTATGTAATATTATTAATTATATATCTTATTTTTAGATACTACATGAATATTAATCTAATACTCTTTATTATTAATAAATATCTATTTAATAGTACCACATTATGAGAGTATAGATAGCATTCATGTTTTTAGTATTGAGATTGGAAAATATTATCGTAATTAATGATTTTCATTGGAAGTAAAAATATTGTTTTATATAGTTGTTTTAAACTATAAAACACAGTAATTTTTTTATTCAAATATGTATTATATTAAAATAGATACATAATTATATATCTTATTTTCAGATAATCCATGAATATTACATCTAAAGTACTATTGATATTTATTATTTAATAGTACCATATTATGAGAGTATAGATAGCATTCATGTTTTTAGTATTGAGATTGGAAAATATTATCGTAATTAATGATTTTCATTGGAAGTAAAAATATTGTTTTATATAGTTGTTTTAAACTATAAAACACAGTAATTTTTTTATTCAAATATGTATTATATTAAAATAGATATATTATGTTTAATACTTAGTGAATATTACATTAAGAATATTTATATTATAAATTTAAAATCAATTTATGTGTATCAATTATGAAGTAAGATGTGTTATTTCTTTAATATGAAAATTTCGAAAATAATTTTTTAGTTTACGATTTTAAATTGAAATTTTGTTTTATTTTAATTTCCCTGGAAACTTTATATATATATATAAATATATTTATATAATTATATATATATATATTACATGTAAAGTACCATCTTATTTTAAGTGATGAATATTACATTAAAGAATATTGAAATTTATACAAAGAGATCTATTTTATGAGTATTGAAAATTATGAAATATGGATAATGTTATGGATTACTATTGAGATTGGAAATATTATATTGTTTATATAATTGTTCTAAACTATAAAATATTCTCTGATTAAAATTGAAATGTTGTATATATTAAATTATCTATATGTATTAAAATGAAAATTACATTTAATTATTAAAATGAAGATTACATTTAAGTATTCATTAAAATTAATATTAAAAAATGCAATGAGAGGATGTGAGCGGAGTATAAATGTTGTGCAATAGTATGATAATTAGAAAAAAAATCTAATATATTTTGTTAGTTAAAAAATAATTAAAAATAATTATTTAATTAAATATGTGCATATAGTGAGAAGTCGATATTAATTATTTTCTTTAGGTTTAAATTTATAATTTATTTATTGGATGATGGTAAACAATTATGTTAAATATAAATAATAAAAATATTTTATTTCATATTTTAATAGTTTATTATCTTAATTTTAGTATAATAATTCTAAAACTTAGAAATTATTAAAGGGATTGGTTCAATAGCGTAAAATGAGAAGTTCTTCACCATTGCACAAGGTTTAGTTTCCATAAAGCACCTTAAGGTAGTGGTGGTTGAAACTATAGTTACATTCGTAAATATTATATTAGACAATCTTATAACTCTTGCACTTTTTATGATGTAAACTACAAGTTTTTTTTTGTAAGCTAGTACAAAACTTATGTTAATCAAAATATTTTACAGTGAATAAATCGTTATCAAGAGGACTGATCTGGGAGTGGAAAAACCCTCTACCCAAAAATATGTGCAAGTAGCTTGAAAGTTCCATAAACCAAAAAGACTAACCATCCTTTATCACTGTCTTACAAGACAATGCTCACATAGTTACAAAAGCGTTTTCAAACTAGAGATAAAGACACTCTGAGTGTGAAAAAAAAATTACAAAAGAAATTCCATCCAAATCATAGCACACAAGCACAATGATATGTAGCCATGAGTTTGCTAGGTTGATGTGTTGCTATCCATTAAGCCACAAGTGCACAATTAACAGTAAAAAGAGATACAAAAATGAAATTTGTTGCCAAGCTAATACCCTTAATCTAAGTTGACCACCAGAGAAAGGGGACCTCCATTAGCTGGTAGAGAAATGTTGGGATGTGAAGCTATGTTGTCCAGTTGAACATCGATCACTACAAGATTATCAGTTTGGTTCTCAAAGTCAGAATCAGTATTTGATACAAAACACTTTTCCACCCTTTACAGGCATATAAATATGTCATACAAACAATAAAAAAATACTCCTTAGGAGGATTTTTATGTCCTCCTAACCTGAAAACATTTTGTAATTGTCCACTTGTTTGTCCTAGAGCACCAGATGAAATAAGGTGTCCAACTACTGGTGATCTGGAATAGAATGAAAGAAATGCAACCTTATTTTCCTTAATTTTCTACGATCGGGAATCCATTTGAAATCCTATTACCCACCTCAGAATCTTAGAACTATGTTTTATCACCAAATTCACGAGATTCAAGGTTTCAAATCTCCTTTCTGATTTTCGGAGGGACCAATTCAATCAACGTTGCTACCGAGTTCCATTTGTAAATTTGTCTGGGTTGAGAAATAGAGTTGATATTGTTACTTTCCCTGTGGCTTGCCATTCTTTGTCGAGATGGCATAGTCGCACGAATAAGTGCACGAATAACGTGAGGTAGACTAACTCCAAGGCAAGCCCGAAGACTTAAAACTAGAGTCACTGAGTGAAGATTTAGAGAGCTTCCACAAAGGACTATGTCATCCACAAAACCCACAAAGCACAGTATTGGACAATACCCAAACCAATTGAAACCTTGGTGATACACAAAGCCAAACACACTTAAGACTGTTGGCAAATAGAAAGCTAAAAAGACTCTGAAGTGCAGTGACGATTGATGGGCAACAATTTCTCGTGACAAAAGGATTACACGTGAAAAAACAATGGACTTTATAGTATATAATTTGAGGACCTTTATGAAACCAATATGCTTTAACTTCATAACGACATTTTAAAACGTGAAGTGTCGATACAAAATATAATAACTGAGCATCCTTACATATAGACCATTATTTGTGATGAGATTGAATGAGAGAAAATGGGTGGAAAAAATTTGACAAGAGAAAACAACCCACATGATACCAAGGGAGAGGATTATCTATTATAGACCAATCCTCACTATCAGAGATGAACATGAAGCAATACAACCCAAAATTAAGGAGAGTAAGCCGGAAAAGTCTCCATTGTAACATCAAATAGACATAGTAGAGAAAAATATTAAAACCAAATTGAAATATTCCCCAGATAACTGACCCCGGATACCAAAACTGGGAAATTAAAGGAGATACCTGAAAATTTCAAGCCCTGGAGTGCAAATGAAGGAAGCATAACCACCCATTAGAAGCAGACCCTGAGGATATGCTATGTAAGAAAAGGATGAAAAACATTAACTTCGAAATTTTGAAACATAAGGACCTTATAACCCCAACTCCCTCCTTTCGATGAGTATATGTCAATATATGAAGAGATAGCTACCAATGCACCCAACACACAGTGCCAAACATGACATGATAGACTAAAAACCAAAGACCATAGAAGCTTACAATGTCACTGCAAAGTACTATGTACCCTCGCTAACCTGTGCATAATCTGACCCATTTATAACAAGCAGAGGAGGAGAAATAACATGAGGTCGAGAGATCGTTACTCTATCAGTGGAGGACAGATATGAGATAAGTGTTCAGTGTGACACATTTTTTAAGGAAAACATTTCTTTTGTGCTGTAGGGAGCCATTAATGAGTTGAAATCGTGCATCCTTCTCTCCCATGGTTAAGCGCGTCAGAGACATTATGGAAAACCTACCAAAACATGTATAAGCCAAACTAGATGTGATGAAAAAAGCCAACAAGTTGTGATATCCCTCTCCCATTACTGACACATATTGAGGAGGAGACACCAACAAAATGTGAAATTCCAATTTTGTTATTTTGGGCTTCCACGCATGGCCTTCGTATAAACACCTGTTCATATTAACACACATTCCAAAACTCCTTAATTATGTGGATGTTCCAACCCCATCGAGGAATGATGTATACTACAAGTTCGATGCAAGCTCCACTTTGAAATATAAATACTCTTCCAAACAAAATAAACAATTATAAGTTGTATTTTTAAAATACTCCTAGTATAAAAATCACTAACTAACCTCTTATAGTATAAAATAATTGATCATGACATTTCAACTTCTAGGTGTTCTAAATATTAAGATCATAAAACATAAGTTCCCCTTTTGACTAGAAAAATTATGGATTTTCTTTCTCTTCTATTTTTAGATGCCCTAACCCAATAGGTGTAAATATTGAGTCATAAAATCTATTATTAAGACACACATATAAAAGTCACTAATTGGAAACCCTATGAATTGATCAAAACTATATATATATATATATATATAATTAAGAGAATCCAAATATTTGAAATATTGCTAGAAAACACATTTTTTACTCAACATGACCAATAAAACTTGGTTCTTCTTCTTCTTTTTTTTTTTTTTAAATTTCAGTATGAAAAAAAACGATATATTCATTCTCAAAAGAAGTACATATACTTCATGTTGAAGCACCCAATATAGCTACAACATCATAAAATAGAAACAGGCACAAACCCATAGTCGACAGTCATACATTGTTGTCATCCATTTAGTACCTGTCTATATACACAGTCTATTGTATATACAATATTACAAATATAAGAAAAAGTCTAATAATTCCCAGAACATCATGCATAGTTGGAATAGATGAGATATATATGAAAGTCTGAAATAGTGAAAATAGTAATGGAAGAGCAAAAAACAATGTAAGTCCATGTGATAATCAAAAAAGAAATCAGGAGAGGTTTTTTATCCTGGCTGTGGCAGCACCTCGACCTCCATGCAAGTGTCCCCCATCTTGAATTCAATATGTAAACCATCCAACTTGTCCTGTAGTCCTTTCTTAGATAGTCCATGTGCAGCTTGATTGAGCTCTTTGCCAATATGTTGTATCGTATAGAGATTGTGTGAATTCCAGAGGAGTGCAATTTGTTGTAATCAACCTTGTAGTGAGGGCTTGGAAATTATTGGATGGCCATGGACAAAATCAATGATGATTTTTCAATCTCCATATATGTGGATAGTAGGAATGTTCAGGAAATTAGAGAACCAGCGAAGTCTCCATAATGCCATGGCTTCTCCCTTTGTATTTGTGCCAATTCCCGCACCCCAGTGGACCGAGAAAGCATGCTCTAGTGAATGTAGGATCAAGAAGCCACATCTGCATCTACCTCTTTGAGATGCACCATCAAAGAACCCAACAAGGTATTTGATCTTCTAGAAAGAAAGAAAAAATTATATTTTTTAGTGCCCATACCAGTTTGTATTCCAGAAGAGAGTCTGATTTTGATGCACTCCATCACCTGAGCAGTGTTTTCTATGAAATTGTTGAAGATGATGTTATTTCTCCACCTCCAGGTCTCCCAAAAGAAAATAGGAGGAATGTAACACCAGTTGACATTTTTCTAGCTCCACCATTTGAGGCAATTAGAAATGCATGTAAATTGAGAGAATTGAAAAACCAAATATGGAAGCAAGATTGTGCCAAATTTTAGAAGCAACATGGAAAGTTATGAATAGGTGTAGGTTGTTTTCTTCCACACTCCTGCAAAGCACACATATCCCAGGACCATACCATTTTCTTTTCTGGAGATTTTCCCTTGTCAAATTTTTATTTCGTTAGACTAACTGTTGTACCTCTAAGTTAATAATTGTCAACTATCAAGCCAGAGCATCTAAGATAATTTTTTTTGGGGTTTTTTCTTTAATTTGGAAGACCAATGAATGAAACAACTGTAACATTGTAATGCCTAACCTTTTGAATAATATTAATACCAAAACAGAGGGATGCTATAAAATTTCACACAGTGATAAAGCTTGAATAACGGTGAGCAGAAACAAAAAATATATGATTATTACAGTTTTGAGACAGAAAATTAAACAATCATAAGTATGAAAACCTCTGACCAATGTTCAAAAGGTTCAAGAGAATATGCTTATGCTTACAACAAGATGCTGATGATTTTTTTATTGATTTTGAGGGAATTAATTAAACAGATAGTCCATTAATCCATTCTCTTTATAGATTATCACTTCAGAAGCTTATAGGAATAGATTGAAACACAATTATTCCTACCTAGGTATCTTTGTAAGATATAAGAATATGAAAAAAACATAATGAGTGTTACAGGAAAAGCTTACAGGAAACACAAACTGTGTAAAACTGAATTCAGAATCCTTTGCTTTGTATTAAGGGTCCAGAAAAGCTAAGTACATCAAATGTTTACAAATGCTTCATCAAGAGTGCAACTCTCTTTCAATGGTCAACCTGGTTCAATGGTGAACCTCTAATAACTCGTAAGAAGAGTTATTTATACAACATTAGAACTAAGAAAATATCTTAAAATGTTTTTTACAAAAATAGATTTATTCAAGGAAAAGGAAATATCTTCACGCAAGAAGATAGAGACAGCTATTGAATTACTGCTTGATGTCCCTGTTATTTAGGTTTTGCTGCCTTTGGGTTTTGATCTTTTGCCTTTTAAGCTACTTGGTTGTTTGGTCTTCATGTGGGATGTCATATTTACTTATGACCTTTCATCTGATACTCTTTGACCTTGTTGACCTGTCAATAACCTTTACTGTGCTTTTTACTTTTACTGTACATTTCAAGTTTTTACTGTGTATTTCAACAGTAAATAATTTAGTTTTTACATGTCTCAGTATCAGGTAGTAGGATATTGATCATCTTTTTGTATATTTCATATGTTTTTATTTTAACTATATGTCTTTATCTGCCTCCTCTACTTAACATTTACTATCTTTGTGTGAAGGATTTCTTCTTTGTTTTATCATTTACTATCTTTGTAAATTGTTTCCTTCTTCTCTATAATAAATGTATTTTTCTTCTAAACAAAGGATTTTGAATGGATTTCCTTGTGAATCTAGAACAAACATGTTTTATATGATCGCCTGCAAAATACAACAATTGTTAAAAAAAAACACAGGCAGACTGGGAGGTGATAATGGTTTTATTTGAGCTGAAAGGTCTGTGGATGGAGTCCTGGCAGTGTTTGGATGGTAATCGAAGGTCAAAATGGGTTCCAGAGGCTCAGGGTGGCACAGGAAGAGTTATGCGGGTTTCACTGTGTAAACAGGCAAAAAGAGTGAAAATGAGGATTTTGGCGTTTAAATGGGAAATGGTTTCCCTTTTTTTTAAATTTGGCGCAGAAACTGATAAGTGAACAGTGATGGTTTTGGCCTTCGTAGGGAGCGGTTTCAAAGGCTAATCGCACTTCTTTTGGCTATGGGGTGCTTTTTCTACGAGGGCACACGAGTTAACGTGGGACTGCCATGTTACCACAAGGGGTCTGAGAAAAACCACAAATATCATATGCTCTCGGATGGGTAAAGCTAGGAGATCGGGAGTGCGCGATATTGCTGTGGGTCGTTGGCTCTGGGAGTGGATGATCTAATGGCTATCGCATGGTCGAGATGCATGAAGGGAATATACACTGAGATTAGGGGGATCGGGGAATAATTACAAAGGATTTGTAATTATTTTAATGAATAAGCGGGGTTTAAACATAAGCAGGTTAAAACATAATGCACTGGTTTATGGAGTGGGACCAAGGTTAATAGTGGCAAGGTTTGTTTAACCACACCAAAGGGGTGGGTTAAACAGAGTTATATCGGGAAAAAGTGAATATAGCGGAGGTTTGCTAGGAAATGTGGGGTTTGATAAAACTTAGTGTAGTATACCTAGGGGGGATAATATGTGGTACAAAGGGAGGTACCCAAGGGAATAATGTAATAATGGAATGGGCCATAGTAATAAATAAGGTGGTTAACCCGTATCATGTAAGGGACCACAAGTAGTTAGCAATAATGTAATAAGCCCATGGTATTAGATAGATGGTATTGAGGGAACCATGGTAATGGTCCATTGTATTGTATGTATGAGGCCTATATAGAGGCTAGAGACTCCCCATTGAGAGATGTCAAGGATTATTGTATGAACATGCATATGGCTTGTGGAGTGTTCTCCTTCCTTAAGGAGTGAATGTATGGTGTTACCCTACCTTAAGGGTTTAATCAATAAAGAAGCAATTATCTATATTCAGATCTTGTTATTTCTTGGGTTTATTTGCATTGTCTTATATTTTCATATCAGATCTATAACAAGTAGGCTAAGAAGGGGTTTTATGGGTTTAAAAGGGTTTTTGTCGGGAAAACATCAATATAGTGGAGTTAACTTTATAAAGCGGAGGGGGGAATAAAAATTAGGATAAGGTGTATTATGGGCTTTTTATGGGGTTTCTAGGAAAAATAGGAAAATTACAAGGGGAAAGTGATTTCTTCAAAGGGGAATGCGTTTGACGCTAGGGAAAAGGCGTTTTTAGGTAGGGGAATGGGTTTGACACTAGGGAAGAGGGGTTTCTAGGTAGGGGAATGAGTTTGGAGGGTAAATTGTTAGGAAAATGTGTGAAACCAAGGGGCAAAGGTGAAAATGAAGGGAAAAGGGTATTTTCTTAGGAAATGATGGGATAATGAGGAAATTAGTAAGTATGTAGTGGGGGGTGAAATGAAATGAGGGGAAGTTAACCAAATCAACTTGTGAACATCTTTTCACCTTCATAAAAGCTCCTGCACACGGCAACACATGATCAAGAATGATAAATGTGCTTCTGCCTCAATCAACTTTGTACCTCTGCAACCTTTCTTTTACCTACCCTTTACTTAGCCTAACCTTATTTCTTCACTTAATTGGGTGCATTTAGGCTAGCAAACCCTTTATTTCCTTTTTCTTTTGAAAAACAAACTATCTAATTCTAACCTTATAACATCCAAAGGCTCAGATTAAACTGATGAGCTCCTTATTATTCTCTACCTAGCTACTGATCTGCCAGGATTAAATAGTTTTGCTAGATCTTTATTCTTTAACTATAACCATGGAATTTAAAGCAAGAACTAGTCAAGATTAAACTATTTCACTGCCATGGGTTGTGGAATTTATGACAAGCTGCACACAACCATTATTTTTCTTAAAAAAGTAAAAATTAGTGGCACTTGGACTTGCACACTTTCAAAGTTTATTGCTTTCTGCTTTTCTCTTTAACCTAACATTTCATTTTTGCCTTCATTTTTTAGGGCATCTATTCTAACATTTTCTTTGATATGGACATCTAATCCAGATATTTCGTAATAGTTTTTATTCAATATTCTTTTTGTCCATATCCTAGCTTAACATTTTTTTATTTTATTTTTTATTTTTTGACTAATTGATTCTAACTTACCAAATCCAACAAATGCTACAACATTAACCAAAGGAAAAGTGTGATTTTAGAAGGAATATTTGAATTCCAGAATTTAAAAAACCAGCATACCTCACGCTGTAATGCCTCCTTACAGCAGAGAATATGATATGTATCTGCCACCATAATGTTAATGCCCTGCATTTTACCCCTCCAGATGATCATATCTCTTTCTGCATCTCTGCAGATCCCGACCAGTTGAAGCTGTGTATGAAGCCTTTTCCATTCTAGTGCAGTCGGTCGATTTAGTCCCAACTCCATGGACTGCTTCCAAATGGGGCATATATTATGCCATGTCGAAATGACTTGTTGCCAGAAGTATATTCCTTTTTTATATAGCCCATTGATGAGACAATCTAAAACCTTGTCAAGATCTTCAAGGCCCTAAATGTTATCATGTCCAATAACAATGTGGTGTCCAGTACCCAATTTCGAGGCGATAAGTGAAAGGAAATAGTGGTGAACTTTTGAAATGTTGAGCCAAATAGTAGAGCCTATTTTGCAGCCACTACACCCTCTACGCAGCCAAACTAGGAAGTCAATATTCTTCAGATATTTATGCTTGATGATCAAACCCTAGATGCCTTCGCCAAATATCCCTCTTCATAAAGATTTAAGCAATAATGCATAGTCGAATCTCCTCAGATTTAAAATGCCCCAGCCACCCAGGCGCTTCAGCATGGTGATGTGTTCCAATTTGGAAAGATGGAATTTTTTCTTATTTCTCATACTGGACCAGATGAAGTTAGCTATGATCCAATTTACTTTTTTGATGATGGTAATGGGCAGATGGAATAAGTGTGCCCAATACACTCCCATTTGTGTGATCACAACTTGTGTTAAAGTGAAACTACCTCCCATGGAAAGGCATATGTATTCCCAGCCCGAAATTTTCTAGTAGAATCTATCTACAAGCAATAGCCAATCCTAGACCCTATAACTACATGGCTTAATATGGAAACTGAGGTATTTCATACCACGAGTCAATATCTGAAAAGCGATACCAAACGACCAATAAAGTTCACACCAACACTATCATCGATGTTAACATTGATGATCTATTAAAGCTTATTCCCAATTGGTGTGATAAAAATAAACGCATTTTATATTTTAATCATTTTGAAGTAAAAGAACCCAAGCTAAATAAAAAGTAAAGTATGATTGACATTTATGGATAGAAATCCATTTAATAATACCATATTAAGAAAGTAGGAATATCTTTCATTGTTTTTAGTAAAAATATTATCTTAATTAAGGATTTTGACCAAAAATTAAAATATTGTTTTAAATTATAAATTAATAAAATATTATTCAATATTCCTTCTATAATTTCCCTCAACCTATCAATATTATATCAAAATAAATAAATTATTTTAAGTACCCAGTAAATATACATTTGAAGTGATATTGATATTTATAATAGAATTCAAATTGTGAGTATAAATACGAAATATAAGATATGTTATATTTAGTATTGAAATTCAAAAAAAATAGTTAATAATATATATGTTATTATTATTTATATGTATTAAAATAAAAATTATATTTTTAATTTTAAATGAAATTATATTTAATATTATTAAATTAAAATAAAATATATGTCATATATATACGATGGTTGATGGTGTGTATAGTATGAAATTATGGAGAAAAAAAAATCCATATTTTGTTTATTAAAAATAATAAAAATAATTATTTATTTGTTAATATAAAAAAAAAGATATTATAATTTTTTGTTTTAATTTATATAATTATTTATTGGATTATGGTAAACAATTATTTTTAAGCATAAATAATATAAAAAATTATTTATTTTTTTATAATATTATCTTAATTTTAGTATAAATTTAATCATAATAATCATAAAACTTGGAAATTATTAAAGGATTGGATTCAATTGTTTAAGATGAGGAGTTCTTCACTATTTGATAAGGTCTAGTTTCCATAAAGCACTTTAAGGTAGTGGTGGTTGACACTATAGTTACACATAAATATTATGTTAGGTAATCTTGTTACTTGTGCACTTTTTATGATGTAAATTATAAGTGTTTTTTTGTATGCCATTAGAAAATTTATGTTAATCAAAATATTTTAGAGTGAATACATGGTTATGAAGAAGACTAATCTGGTAGTGCAAAAACTCTCTACCTAGATATATATGCAAGTAGCTTGAAAGCTCAATAAACCAAAGAGGTTAGGCATCCTTTATCACTGTCTTACAAGGTATTGCTCAGATAGTTACAAAAATGTTTTCAAACTAGAGATAAAGAACTTCTGAGTGTGAAAACAAAAAATTACAAAAGAAATTCCATCCAATGCATAAAGGCAAGAGCACAATGATAGCAACCATGAGTTTGTCAGGTTGATGCGTTGTTATCCATCAAGCCACCAGCGCACAATTAATGCTGAAAAGAGATAAAAAAAAAATGAAATTTGATGCCAATATAATACCTTTAGTCTCAGATGACCACGTGAGAAAGGGGACCTTCATTACCTGGTAGAGCAATGTTGGGAGGTGAAGCTATGTTGATCGTTTGAACATCGATCACTATAGGATTATCAGTCAGGTTCTTTGAGTCAGAATCAGAATCTGATACAAAACACTTTTCCACCCTTTGCAGGTGTATCAATATTTCATCCGGACAATAAAAAATACTCTTTAGGTGGAGTTTTATGTCCTCCTAACGTGCAAGCACTTTGTAATTGTCCATTTTTTTTTCCTGTAGGGTGAGACAAAATAAGGTGTCTAATTGTTGGTGACCTACAACATAATGTAAGAAACGTAACCTTCTTTTCCTATTTTTTCTAGGATCGGGAATCCATTTCAAATCCTAGTTACCCACCTAAGAATCTGAGAAGTAGGCTTTATTTCCAAATTCACGAGATTTAAGGTTTCAAATCTCATTTCTGATTCTTGGAGGGACTAAGTCAAACAATATTTCCACTAAGTTCCATTTGAATAGTCATCTTGGCTGAGAAATGAAGTTGATACTGGTACCTTCCTTGTGTCTTTCCATTCTTTGTCGAGGTGGCATAGTCACACAGAGAAGTGCATGACTAACATGAGGTAGACTGACTCCAATACAAGCTTGAATACTTAAAACCAGACTCATAGAGTGAAAATTTGGAGAGCTTCCACAGAGGACCAT
>APFE030114747.1:63783-122151 GCA_000404065.3 Pinus taeda | reverse complement strand
TTATGCACTTCTGTGCATTCCTCCCCTGCAATACAAAATTAATCTGTGTATTTCATTCGCTGCTGCGAATCCAATCAACTGGTTTTCTGCGGACCCCTGGTTTCTTTTTACCGTGTGTTATTACACACCTTCATTCCCCTGGTGCTGCGGACCCCTTGGTTTCTTTTTTCATATGCAATAACATTACATTGTTACAATCCCCGTGCGTTTTTTTTTTACATAACAAAAAGATGGGTCAACGTTTTTATTAAACATATATTAAAAAGACTTACCCATACTCCTATTTAATTCGCAGTATGAAAACATTTAAGAAAACATTACCAAACATATGACATAACATTAATATGAGGTATGGTCCACAGCGTATGGTCCACGCTGTATTAATTTTTGATCAGGCTCGTATGTACTTTGGACAGCTTAACCAGCGGAGACCTTTCCAGGCAATCGAACGGCGGAGGACTTGCACCTTGATCGGACGCATATCGGGCGGGGTAAGTTGACTGAAAGATAGCTTCCGAAAAGTGCCTCAGGCTGATGTCATGCGAGTCCACATGGCTGCACCAAAATGCATCGGAGCTCGTTGCACGGAAACAGCTTTACGCTGAAGGGTGGTGCAATGGCTTACCACCGGTTTCATGGTTTGCTTCGGTGGTTTTGGCGCTGCATTGACTGCTGCCCGCGCGCGCAGTGAAATTACAACTTCCAACACTACTTCTAATTCTGCTGCTCATCAAGATCAGCGCATTAAGGCCGGCCAGAAATTAACAGCCGATGATCTTGAACGCAAGGCAGTAGCATTGCTGGAAGAGTACTTCAATGTGAGAGACCTGAGCGAAGCAACACAGTGCGTTCAAGATTTGGACAGCCCAGGCTACCATGCACAGTTGTTGTTCAAAGCAATCTCCATGGCCTTAGAGCAGAAGGAAATACACGTCAAACTCGTGGGTGATCTTATCGACCATCTCTTCTCGCACCAAACCGTGTCAAACTCTGATATTCGAAATGCTTTTCTCCAAATTGCAGAGCAATATGATGACTTTGCAATCGATGTTCCGCTAGCGCCAAAATATATCGGAGGATTGTTTGGGAAATCTGCGTTGAACGGCGCTGTAGATCTGAAACTATTATACGATGTCCTCACAAAAATACAGAAAGAAGATATTGAAGGTAGGAAAAAGATGTTGGCTACCGCTCTTAACACCATAGAATCAGATCCAAAAGGAAAGCAATTGTTGTCTGACCAAAAGGCTGAGCTCTCCCACTGTGAAAAGCTCGTGGAAGAAGCAGATAATGAATGACATTTTATTCTTTTCCAATGTCATGTCTCCGCACAAACGTCTTTATTTGGAATTTCAAAGTATTAAGTAGAAAATCTTACTTGAATTTCAAAGTATTGAGAAACAAGTTGTAATTGATTATTAGCCTTTTGTTTTCGAAATACCTACTATTGATTTCATATGGCACTATCCGAAAAAGTCATATTCCAAACACTATGTTATCCTTCATATCTTTCATGTTTGCACTTACACAACTTGGTTATTTGCATGCTTGAATAGCACTCGTTGGAACTCCAATATTACTTGAATAGCACATTTGAGTTGCAAATGAATTAATATGATTGTGGGCCTTAATTTACCATATTTGTTACTAGGTTGTGCATATTTTAGTGTTGAAGAAATAGTTTGTAATTGATTGTCATATTTTGTTTTCGAAATACCTAGTAATGATTTCATAGGTTGACATCTCAAAGAGTCTTATTCCAAATATTATTTTATCCTTTGTAGCTTACTTCCAATTTTTCAATTACGCAACTTCATTATTTGCATGCATGATTATCACTTGCTCGATGTCCAACCTCACTTGAATTAACAATCTTTCACATTTTAGTTGCAAATGAATTGATGTGATTGTTGGCCTTAAGATACCATATTTCTTGAGGTTAGACAAGAGGGAAAATTTGGCAATCAAGAAGAACCAAAGAGTGAGATTAAGAGAGAACTTGAAAAAACAACATATTTTGAGTTCTATGAACAATTCATAGTCTGTGTTCAAGATAAAAGTTAAGGTTGACATAGCAATTAAAGTTTTATTTTAGCATTCATCACATATAAGAATAATAGGATTTTTCATTTGCCCATTTGAAACTAGAGAGTCATGCCTTGTAGAAAATCCATACAAAACCATAAGGGTAGAGGGGGATCCTCCAGTAACAACGTGGGATGATTTCATAAATGTTATAAGGTTTAAGTTTTACATCATTGGGGTTATAGAGGACTAGTGGCTCTAGTGGGATTACTTAATGTAGATATATGCATAGAGTGTATAGGAGTACATCATAGAATTTAGGCAAATGACAATGATGTTGGGTATCTAGTTTCATTTACCTAATTTTTTAAAGTTAATGGGTCTCACCCTTAGTCATATTTCACAGAAACAATGGAAAGTAGAGAATCAACATAAACTACAGAGAGATAAACAAGGCCATGGACAAATATCACTTCTCTTCCATTTATTAACCAAGTCCTAGATACACTTGTAGGGAAGAAGTATTTCTTCTTCCTAATGAATTCAATAGGTATAACTAGATCCAAGTTGGTTTCGAAGACCATGACACAAAATTTACCATCTGGGTTATGTAATACTCTAGCCACATTCCAAAGGGTTGTGTTTGGAATATTTTATGATCTTGCTCACGATTCTATGAAAAATTATATGGATGATTTCTCAACTTATGGTGAAAACATGAAACTAGGAAACACTTTTTGGTATGTGGAAAGAATTATGGCTATGCTTGGAAAACTCTCGATAGAAAAAACAGAATTCAAAATATTTTCTCAACTTAGAGTTCACAAACTCTCAATTGAGACTTTAAAAAATTCTCGGACACAAACTCTCAGTCGGAAGTTTAGATTTATAACTAAAACTCTAGTCTGGGATTTTTAGAATCTAATTTATTCTCTCAAATGAAAGTTTGGTTAAAAATAATTTATTGGCCATAAACCCTCAGCCAAGAGTTTAGATTCTATTACAATACTCTCATATGAGATTTTATATTCTATCTAAAACTTTGGATTGAAAGGTGGAAATGTATAAAATGGAAAAGGCATGACATTTGTACCCATTCCTGCCATCGCCCGAAAAATCCCAATGTAATTGGTTTACAAACAATTCTCTCTTCTGCCATCTTGTTCTCTACCCATCTCTCTTCCACCATTCCTTAATAGTATCAAAAAATGGATGAGAAGAAACGAGATCAATTTTTGTGAATCTATCGATGATCAACAAGCTATATATGTGCTTTTTGACTAGATTAATTTCGAAATCATTATCGTATGTCGATAAAGTCATAATAGCTTGCTTCTTGACTAGGTTAATTTTGAAATTATACTGGTATTTTGATAAATTCATAATAGCTTGCTTTTGAACTAGGTTAGTTTCGAAATCATATTGGTATGTTGATAATTTTTTGGTAATTTGGTAAATTGTTGGTAATTCCTTGGACATAATATATGGTATAGTATTCCTCTCCCATCACTAAACCTTATCAAACTAGATGACATATGACAATCTCAATATAAAATCAATGAATCCACATTACTGGAATGGTCCTCTTTGTGTTTGGAATCTCAATAAAATCAATGAATTCACATTATTGGAATGGTCTAACTCACATATGTTAACTAGAGAAAATTTTAAAGTCAAGAATGTTTGTTTGAGTAGTTTGGTAAACAATTTGTTTCTCCAACTAACCATTCATGAAATAGTTATATGTGATAGCCTAGTTTTGAAATTATATATTCTCAAGAAAATATTGTTTATGAATTTCCAAAGAAATTCATAATGATGTAGTGACTACTATATATAATATACTGTACCAACTAATCTACAGTCTAAGTGGCATGACCTATGCATGAGTTACACATGAATAATTTATTTTGAGATGAAATTGAAAGCCTCTATGATAATAAATTCAATTGCAAGGCATGTTTATATCCTCTAGTTCTTTTCTTTGTTATATTATCACATGGTGTTACACAAAATAATTTTATTGTTGAAGAAATAAGATGTATTTTATTGTCATCCTTTTGTTTTTGAAATACTTAGTACTGATTTTATATGTCACCATCCCAAAGAGTCATATTCCAAATGATATGTTATCCTTCATATGCTACTTTCATGTTTGCACATAGACAAATTGGCTATAAGCGTGCTTCAATATCACTTGTTGGAACTCCAACATCACTTGAATTAACAGCCTTTCACATTTTAGTTGCAAATGAATTTAGGTGATTGTTGGCCTTAATATACCATATTTATTTCCTAGGTTGTGCATATTGTAGTATTGAAGAAATAAGATGTAATTGATTTTCAGCCTTTTGTTTTCGAAATACTTGGTATTGATTTCATACGTCCCCATCGCAAAAATTCATATTCCAAACACTATGTTATCCTTCACACCTTACTTCCATGTTTTCACTTGCGCAACTTGGCTATTTCCATGCTTGAATATCACTTGTTCGAACTCCAACATCACTTTAATTAAAAATATTGCACATTTTAATTGCAAATGAATTGATGTGATTGTTGGCCTTAAGATACCATATTTTTTGCCCAGATTGTACATCTTTTAATGTTGAATAAATAAGATGTAATTGATTTTCATCCTTTCGTTTTTTAAATAATTAGTACTGATTTCATATGTCAACATCCCAAATATTCATATTCCAAACATTATGGTCTCTTTTATAACTTACTTTGAATTTTGCACTTACGAAACTTGGCTATTTGCATGCCTGAATATCACATGATGGAACACCAACACCACTTGAATTAAAAATGTTGCACATTTTGGTTGCAAATGAATTGATGTGATTGTTGGCCTTAAGATACCATATTTCTTCCCTAGGTTGTGCATCTTTTCCCATGTCATCCCTACTACCCTACAATGTGGCTAGGCTACATCATGGATATATTACCATATCATTGTTTGTATATCTTGGAGACAACCATATGAAGCACCAAAAAGGTGAGGTTATTGAAGACATCAACCAAATCTTCGAAATGATGAAGCCATTGGCCATTAAGCTCCATTAATTACTTTTTAGATGCATCACAACAATCAACTCAAACATATCCACATTAACCTCTACCCAGATAGATCTTTTGCTAAAACCAAGGCTTTGATAACACAATTTTAACATTCCCAACTCCAAGCTAGTTCATGCCATGATACATTTTTCTTTGATACCAACCTTTTCCTAGCACTGTGTTGTAGCGGATACAAGTACCCTCCAAAATGTTTCCTATGCTTCGTTTTGGAGCCTCCCTTCTAAATCGTAGAAACTCATCTTGCACTAATCCATGTACTTGTGCTTTGATTGAGCTTCATCCTTTGCATCTTGGCTTTCATTTGCTTACTTGGTTTACTATTTAACCCACAAGTTGATCTCTTGACTTGGTTTCCTCTAGTTCCAGTCTTACCTTAGAGAACTGCGTAATCCTTAAGGGCAAGCACCCTTACTCTCACAAATTATGTATTCCAAGTTTCCTATGAGCCTTGAGCTCAAGAATTGTGCAGTTCCAATTGAGAGTTAGCCTTTAGCTGAGAAATTACGCAGAGCATGAGAGGCAACACAGAGCCACTCAGCCTAGAAATTGCATGGAAACCTTTTGCTCAAAAGTTGCTTATTGCATGAGCCAGTGAATTTCCCAATCCTTCCCAGAATTGTGCAATCTCTTTGGGAAATGTGTCGCCTTTTCCTTTATTTTTTGGTCTTCGCATCATAAATCCTAAATCAACCGAAACTATTTAATTGATTCTACCACAACTCATTTTCACATTCAATCATGGAGCTCTGGTATTCTTGATTTGATCAAGGAACCTTCAATGCGATCGTTGTCCCTTTTCCGGGTAAGTTTTGCTTTTCTAGTATTTTCCCACTTTTTACCGCTTTTTCTTATTTAGCTTGTGAGAGTGTCGTTTCACTTGTTTTGTTAAATGATGATTGGCATTTTAACTTTTTTTAACTTGTAGAAGTGTTGTTTCAAGTTTTTCATTTCCTTTTCGAAGTGTCACATGCACTACCTCATGTTTGCATTAAAGGTCATCGTTGTGGTGACTCACTTCATGCGCTTCATTTTCCTTCATTTTGATTGATTCCTACACTTGTTTCACTTAGATGCATCATCACTCAGTCATATATGCACTCACAATCATACCATCCTTTAGATATGCTCGATTTCACACTCCTGTTGGGAATATCTAGGCTCCCCTTGCCCAGATCTCGCTTTCCCTTGCATGCAATGTGCATTTGGGAGCTCAGGGCCTCTACATTGGCTTCTTGAATTATGCACAATCTTCTCTAGCCTAGCTCCAACTACACACTGTGCAATTCCAAGAGCCAACCTTTGAGTCTTGGCCACTGAACTGCACATTTTGCAGTTCTAGTCAATAAACCTCCCGCACTGACTGTTGGTACTATGTAATGCATAGTTCTCACAGGCATCCAATGGCCTCTATTAAGAAGAATTGCACAGTCTATCCCATCAGTAGCCTGGTTTGTTTATTGGTCTTGTCTTGAATTTTCTTTTGGTTTTAATCTAACACCTTCCCACCACGAGTGTCCTCTCTGTCTCCAGGTACAACAGTTGATGAGCATCTCTCCAATAGTTACAGTTAAAATGGCCTCTAAGAGATTTGCATCAGAGGAAACTATCGAGAGAAGTATTGGGGAAGTATCTAAGCATACATCAGTTAATATACCAGTTTATCTAGATACTCAGTTTTTCATCAAGAAGGGCATAAAGTTGACATGGCAACAAATGAAAGATACTTTTGCATAGGACTTCAAGTAAGACTTAAATGACCGACAGGTATATATCAATATCCAGCGGTTAGGCTTATACAAGGTTGCATGTAGGTACCTCACCTTCCCATGTGCAGACATTGTCAATTGGATTGTCTCACACATGATCTAGAGACTATGACATTGAGAAATGCCAACGGGATAGAGCTTGCCACCTATATAATGGAGAAATTTCATCAGATGTATCATTTACCTCAGATGGCAAGGCACATGGACATACTTTTTTATGCCACCCATATCTAGGTGAACACGAGAGATATAGTCAAGCATTGGGTGAAAGATCCATCAAATTTCAAACAGACACCCAACCATATTTACAAGACAAAGTCTCTCAAGAAGGCCTACTAGTTCTTGATCATCTTTGCATTCCAAATATATGGTCAAGAGAGCACATTGACTTTTCCTGAAGGTTGGGTAGTTGTCTTGGACCAGCTGGTGAGTGATGGAAGGCCATTTAACTGGTCAGAATTATTGGTTCATTAGTTGAAAATCCATGTGACTAACGCCCAGAATCTGCCCAAGGATGACCAAGAGAGATTCTACATGTCCACATACTTAATGCAATATGTGCCCAACAATAGTTTCCTGGCATGAGTTGTACATGAACACTAAAAAAGACTATCGTCAACATTTATTGCAATTTTTTTCCGACTGTAGTTACTGGGGAGTAATGGAAAGTATGACTAACCATTTAATCATCCCTTTGTATAATATTATCTTTGAGTAGGATCCATCTTGCATGTCCCAAGAAACAATGGAGGCAATACATAACATTGCAGATTGGTATGCCTCACCCAATGGCACCTTCATCAGTGTGTTTCACAAAGAGAAACCTCTGCATGTTCTACCAAGGTATGCCACATACAAGTTGGTAATGCAAGAGGTCTCATATCACCTTTCCATAGGGTTATCAATAGCACTGCATAGGAAGAATAAGTTGCCATGGCTCACTCTTCCTTTGCAGATCAGATTATATGATATTAAGAGCTTGAAAGATGTAGATGTTGAAGCTAAGGAGATACTGAAGTTCAAGTTCAGCACCAAAGAATTTAATCCATATGATCCCCACAGTATTTGCAAGAACCATTGTACCAAGTTTTATTATCCATGGATCTACGATACATTTAACTAGCATGAGGAGGACCCTTGGAGGTATTGTTACAATGAATCCAAGCTCCACAAGTTGGTCATTATAGCCATATCTTGGAAGGCTATTCTGCAAGTAGATGTAGCGCAGGAAGCAACAACACCATCATCAATCTAATGTAGGAAAAGGGTAAGAGGAAGATTACCAAGAACCCATAGGTGGAGCAAAGCTGAAAGATGTGAGTAGATCATATCATAGAGAAAGTAACTTTGGAAGAGGAAAAGAGGGAGTAGCAGATAAAGAGAGAAGACCGGAGGAAGAGAGAAAAGGATGCAGGAAGCATAACTAAAGTTGTAGGAAACAAAGAAGAAGTTGAAGGAAGAGCAGGAGATAAGAAGGAGGGAAAGAGAAGAGAATTAGAAATAAGAGGAAGAAGAAAAGCAAGGCGTAATGACAGAGTAAAAATCACCGATACAGGAGCTAGAACAACTGGAAGTGTAAGAATAGGGTGAATGAACGCAGGATCAGGAGATTTTCAACAGATTGAGAAACTGATTGAAGTCACAGACATGGATTTGGAGGAGGAGCCATAGAACGAATACATTGACCTTATGCAACGAGCACTAGAGGTCACCTCTCAGTTTCCACCACCTCAAGTGTCAGAACCAGACTAGAGTGAGCAAGGAGAGGCTACTCCCCTTGATGATGATCTGATAATGGATGTGTACAATCTATCATTGAATGAGTTGCAAAAGAAGATTATACAGGTGCGAAGGAAGCACTTTTCAGATGATCATGTGTCACCTGCATTCATGAAGGAGAGGGTGCTAATGTCAGATATAAGAAAGCATCCAACTTCCCTTGTCGATTCCACCTTGGCCTATGTAGGAGCAACGAGATCAAATTTTAAGTTCTTATTGGCCGAGAATGAGAAAATGGAAAAGAATCTGTAGGTTGCCATGAAAGAGGCAGAACAACTTAGTAGCAAAGTGCAGTTTCCACAATGGTAGAGATGAGGAAAGTGATACTTGTTGAAGTACCAACACTTGAGACTACCATGTAGAAGCTCTATGATGGATTTGTCACCATGCATAAATAATTTGTCTATGTGCATACAATAAGAGAGCAAAGAGTTTGTTCAAACTCTCAAGAAAATACATGCTTCCATTGCCCATGTGCAAAAGTGGATAATGCGATACAAAGGGGCCCTGATTCACTTGCCAAAGAAGATGAAGCGATAGGAAAAGATAGAGAAAGAAAAGGTTTAGATGTTCATCCAAAACTTTTATTACTTCGCCCCATTCATCAGCAACATACAAGCCTCATATGCATGGTTGTACAAGAGTTTGGAGGTGTTGGCTTAGTAGGGCCTGACCCAAGTTTAGAAGTGATTTAGCCAAGAAAATCCTGGTACTACTGGCCCTTTCGGCAATAGTCTGCATAGTACGGACTGAGGTCTCACCTAAAGTAGTATGGGAGGGTGTTGGAACCAAGTTTTTGCACCCTAGGGATGTCTTGATGAAGTTTCTAGAGGTTCGTGGTTCGAACTTGTGCACTTGCACTACTCCATGCAACTGTCTATCCTTCACGACCTGTGCCACTACGTCCGCTCACCTTTGTAAGGGCATGAGGAGAGTACTACCCTGATTTCTATTCTTACTGCACTATTATATTAGTTATTAACTTAATTGGTGAGGGCCCAATATTCTTATTACTTCATTCAACATTCAGGTAAGTGCGCATAATCATAAACAGTATAAATGCATAAAGATAAACATAAACATAGATGCACAATACTCTGAATCAAACTTATCTTTATTAGTATTCCTTTTCAAGTATAATCCCTCTTACATACCTAACTCCACCCTACGCACTCAACTACAGGGGTGCGGCACTCAGCTGCAAAGCCTCTTCCTATTACTACGACTCAATACACTTCAACTTTCCCCCTATGCTCTAACCGTGCCTTCGCATCTATCTGTTACTTGTTTGCCCAAAAAACTATATTTACACTTAGAGCCTCGCTCTATTTATACAATCCCACGGTCCGCAGACCATAGGTAGGCCGACACAACTTTACATTATTTTACAATTCTTAGGGCAAACAACCCTATGATTTATCCTAGACTTTCGCATTCCACACCCGCACTTCATGGAGTATTACAATACAATTGACCAAAACTCGGGCTTTAACCCCCAAAACTTGCTACGAGGGATCCCATGCCCAACAAGCTCCCAGCACAATCACCGTGACTCATCCCAAGTCACTCTGTTGGTTTAGCAATCTCGGCATGAAGCCCCTCCCACTATGCCTGTGTTGCACGAAGGTCCGCAGTGCACTACTCTACCGTCTGCTGGTTCTACTCTACTCTTTCTGCCAAATGCTCGCTGTCAGGGGCAGATCCTTGTCTTAAGGCTTGCATCACCTTCATTTGTGTGAGCTTTCCTTTGATATTGGTAGTGATGTAGAAAGCCTCATCAATCCATGGTTGGACGTGCACTTTAAATACTACCCCTTTTTGTTGCACGACATTCACATGTTCCTTCAATGCCTTCATTTGTTGTATCTTCGCTAACTGCTGGGTCAGGACAACTGTCTATGTCGTTCCACGCACATTGTCATATTTCACTTGGAGCTCCCGCAGTTGTGTTTCTAAGCACTGTATGGTTGGGTCCTCCTGTAAGGAAGTGAGGACCGTGAGGGATTCTTCCAACATTATAGTACCATCTCGCACTGCATGTCCTATTTCCTCCAACCCCTTTTGGATAGTGCCAGCACGTTATTCCCTAACTTCTAATCACAGTTCAGTAATCTAAAGGTTGAGGTCCAATTGTATCCTCATTGCTTCCTCTTTTTCCTCGTGGAATCCACTAGCCAATCTGTGAATTCGCACTCCTACTAGTAGGTTTGTCGCAATTTCTAGCTCCAGGGCACGACAACATGCTTCCTCTACTATCTATTCCAGCTGTTGATTCTACACCAGCACTTCATCGTGTTGTAGACTAAGCTGGTCGATGTTGATTCATTGTTCGCTGAGCATTTGTATGATGCATCCTTCCCTAGTGCGGAGTTATGTTGTCGCTCCATCCTGTAGCTAGTATATTATATCCCATGAAAGGGTGGCCAATTTTAGGCCAAGTCCCTTGATCCGGCCCACCATGGCTTTGTCCTCCGTGTTGTTCGTTGTCAGTGCTCCTTCTAGCAGTGCGATGGTGTTAGCCATTTTGGCCCACAACAACTGCTCCGTTGCCAATGTACCTGCAGCATTGTAGATGACTATCGTTCCCTCCTGGCGGGGTCGCACCTGAAGTTGTTGTAGTTGTGCCCAAAGGGCCCCCAACACATTCTATTGCTCCGTCATTGCTTCTTGGAGCACTTCCCTATTGACCTCATGAAATGTGTCGCCGATGTCATATAGGTCACCCTCTGTTAGTGTACTGGGTTCACCATCCAATTTGGAAGCCTTGGTCTTCTTTCGTGGCCCTATTCATTTCATATCGCGCAACTGTTTCACTTGTGTAGATGTTGTGCTTGGGTTCGTGCCTTCTGCCGTGTCACTTATCCCCTATCCTGTGGTCAGGTCTGGGTCTCTTTCCTCATGCATCATGGTGGCCCTAGTTGCTAGTGCTACTGCTGCTTTTTTAGCGGCCTTGGTCTGCTCTACGGCAGCCTTCACTACCTCGCAGGAAGCCCTTACCTCCTCGATCAACTGCTTGTTGCGCTTCTGTTGTGCCAACAGCTTGGTGGCATCCTTTTGTTTTTGTATCATTGTCTCGTTACACACCGCCAGATCCATGACATGCCACTCGGGTGGCCATGAGTCAAGCACAGCAAAAACGACATCATCAATCATGATGAAAGGAATTTTGGTCCAAGTCTGCGTCGGATCCTTATATGCCTTGATATACACATTGTGCATATCTACCTTGAAGTCTAGAAAGTTCCGCAGATTGTCGTACACTGTGGGGGATAGACGTGGCCTTTTGTTGATCCACATCTAGACGCTCACCTCCATGAGCACCCAAAAGATATTGGTCTCACGGATTCGCGTGGCGTTCTTCATCTCCCAAAGCGATGCATATTTTTCCACCTCTGGTAAGTCCTGTTCAAGGGGAGGGAATTGATTGTCCTTAGGTAGTTCCCCTGTCACCAATAAGATAGACAAGAGCAACCACATGTAGTGGAAGGTCTTGCCCTGCTCCTAAGCTTCTTTACAGTTGGTTAGGATTTCCTCATAGAGGAATTTGGCCCAGTTAAATTGGACCCCCTCCGTGCATTGTTTGGCCAGTGTGACGACCGTCGTTGGTACCTCGTTGCCGCGGAATTTTCTCATCACCTTCTTGGCCAGCTATTGGGTGGCTACGCGCACTCCTTTGTCTTGAATGCTACTAATTACATAGCCTCTCTCCTTCTTTTCCAACTTGTATTTCTTCTTCATGGCCTCTGTGAGCGCCAAATCTCTGCTTTTTCCAACTATTTCTGCAGGGTCCCTTCCCATATAGGGAAGCCAAGAAATCCTATGAATAAGCTTTGTCGTGATGGGATAGGCTCCTCCAGCCACAAGACCCATCGTGCACCAGGCAAAGCAGTTGCTTGATGACAAAGATTGTGATTGGTGCCTGGTGAAAGTGTGGAATCCATAGTAGGTGGAGAAGCCCAGCCTCCGCCACACTGCGTAGCCATTTCTGTGGCTCTAGCGCTTTAACTGACCCTTCCTTGCCCTGTTTCATGAGTTTGCTCGTCTCCAAATGTGGGAACGTTTCGCTGTCCGCGAGGTCCAAATCTTCAAATTTCATCGTGGGCATGCAGACCATAACCGAACCTTCAAACAAAATTCCATCTAAGAGGAGCGAGGTTTGGAGTGCGCTCTTAACGGCATCCAAATCCTTGGGTACTTTTGCTTTCCCTTCACAGAGGGACATACTTGGGTAGTTTTGATGTAGCGTACACTGGCTGAATGTCTTCCTCCGTTTCTTCATCCACCTTGATCTCTTCTATGAAAGCCTGGAGATCCTCCTCCTCATCATCTGTCTCAATATTAAAAGTATTACCCTTGTCTTCCATAGACAGTTTACCAAAACGTAGATTTCGCAGAGACATGCAGACTACTCCTACTGCCTGTGGATCTGGGGCTCGGCATTTGGGGAAATTTTGGAACTTCTGGTGCAACTGCCACCTCTTCCAACTCCTCATAGGCCATATGGGGCTAAATGATATCTTCGATGAATCGTACTCTTGTTCTGGTAGCGGTCATCATGTCTATAGTCAAAGGTGGTAAGAGTACGCAGAGCTCACTGGTCTATAACTGCTCAATGCTCGAACAACCAAGTGTTGCCTCGTGGCTAGCCCTGGGGATTTTATAACATCTTTTGAATTTGAATTCGACCATGCCCCTCACTTTTGAGCCATTAATGCCTTCTTAGCAGTAGATCATCCCAAATCTAGCTCTTAATTCGTGTCTTAATTGCCTGACACCCTCTGCTCTTTGCCTTAAATTGGACATATTGTTATGAAAAATGACACCAATGATACCTCCCAACCTACCCACGCGACAACGTAGCCCCCTATGCACGAACGCAACCCCTGTGACATACTGATCCTGCCCATACTCTCCTGATCATGCAACTCCCTCACAAATTCTTTTACAATCCCGCACTCTCTTTAAACTCCTTGGAGCCCTGAGACTGTACTCCCTACGGATAGACAGGTGGTCTCACCACCTATGTGAGGATTCAATTCACCTTCCAGGCTGATCCATGGGTACCTGACAATTACCCTTGCGACAACCATCACCACACGTTCCTCCTTACACGGTGTGCTCCCCTGGTTACTCTGTTTGGTAAGGTGTGGTTGCAACCATGGTAGAGAAGTCACAAATGCTCGGTGATAATCTTCTAATGCAATAGTATGGTTGCTCATATCTTGTCTTGTCATTCTTAGATTATCGATGCGACATTCTTGCGTGATTTTTTTTCCAATTTTTTGATATCCACGTCCATTAACATGATTTTCTTTCTCTGTCTACCCAATCTTCTTCAAGTTTGTGAAGCTTAAGGTTCCCTCGCCAAAAAGGCTCCCTGTATCCTCATGTGCTATCCCAACTATGGTAGCTACTGCATGAGGATTCCTTTCCTCCAAAACTATGGTCTCGACTCTGCTCTCCAGCTTCGAAATCATCTCCGCGCTCAGGTTTTTGCACATGGCCCTATAGGCCCATCCGACCATTGGTATGCGCAGGTCCCAATTAGTTTTCCTCACCTGGTGAACCCTATTCAAGATTCCACATACCTTCTTGAATTCTTTTACGTGGAATGTTTGTGGTGCATGTCACCTCTCCTGCTATTGTGTCTTGTTCCAATTTTCTATCCTGAATTTTGGGTGTGCTTGTGTGGGCTGCAAAGCACATGATTGTACTCATCAACATAGGTGTGTGCGTAAATTGCTCCATCCTAGCTTCCCGACTCTCATTTGAAGCTGGGGGCTTCCAAGCTGTAGGCGCATCATCCTTCTATATCCGCACCAATCCTCAAAGTTTTCTTGATGTGTACCCCACCATCATGCAGGTGTTGCGCACAGTGCCCATTTCAACGCATCAAACCACTGTTGTTCCGGTACTGCGCTTTCAAATTTTCTCAAGAATTCATCCACCATTGTTAATCCATCATATGTCTACAGCTCTTGTGCCTCTGTTGTCACGTAACGCAGTGATCTAATCTTCATGTTGCAATTTAGCATTGTCACTTCGTGCAATCAATTTTGCCAGCGCTCTACTTCTTTGTCTCAATCCAAAGTGCAGGAGCTTTCATGCTCCCATAAGATCCTCCCATCTGTAGTCGAATTCACCCAATCCTGGTCTCGCATAGTTATCTTGTAAATACAATGGATATCATCATCGTTATCATCATCACACACTAGTTCAGTGTAGCGTGCTCCTTCGGCTAGGTCCAGTGGGACTACTACGCGTAATGACTTTTCTCGAAGATCGTCTTGCACTTCTTCAGGTTGATGACTCCATTAATATCAGTGGCCGAGTCTATTCCTAACGGTGCGGGATAGGGATTGCTATCATCGACAATCTCTATCACTTCAAAATCTTCCTGCGCGCTCACGCCTTCAATATCAACTGTTACCTCTTGCAACCTCCGCATGGGCAAAATCTTCTATTGGTTCGCCATTTGTAATTGAATAGGGGACCACTTAATGCGAGCTTGCCCATGCATTCCATGTTTGCTTCAGTAATACATTCATGTCCGAACCCAGATCTAGGATTACCTGATCCATTTCATACTCACCAATCTACGTAGTCAACCTCATTTCCCTTCCAGTGCGCAATGCATGCTTCCTCAATTTCTGAACTACACGCAATTCTCTTGACCCTGTGCACCTAGTGATCAACTCTTGCAGTCCCTTAACTACCTTTTTTTCATGCAACAATTTCATGCATGTCTCCAGAAAGGTAGTGAGCATTGAAGGATCCATTCTTGGCTCTAGTTGATCCTTACTACCTAAAGTGGAGGCCTCCACGAAGCACTTCTTAGCTTCCATGAATGTCTCCTTTGCGCATTCTAAGTCAAACTCAGATTCCTTCACAGGAGCCTTACGAACCCATGTATCTTCCTCGGGTTGCTTCCCCTTATCCTCCCCCGTGATTGCACCGCTTCTAAGCATCATGTTCACATTCGGGTCTTCTTCGCACGGCTCAGACCTCATCATTTGTATATTTTGAGTCGGGGGAGGCTTGAATACCCCTTTTTTGCACATCTTTGTAATCAACGTAGGAAAATCTATTGTTTCATGATTAAACTGAGCACAATACGAATAGGATATCCTTGTCGGGTTGGTACAATCACGGGCATAGTGCCCTGGTCCTCCGCAATTGTAACAAATTAATTGTTCACGACCCCTTCCTGGTCCCATTCCTCCTCACCCTTGAAATCCAATGCATGCCTTCCTCGCATCTGGTTCGAGGGCTCGCATTTTAATCCGCATCCTATAGGCTAGGGTCTGATCCATCACTAGCTCGTAACTGCAACAAGCACACTCATCGTGACTTACCAACCTGCAGAATTACAAAACAATTACTGGGGTGTCTATGTATATTTCTGCAGCAAATGACAATTGTCTGTCATGTGTTTCCCTCCTATCTGATAGATCGTGCACCATAAAGCAGGTGCCGCACTTGGCCCTACCTACACCTTCGATCTCAGTGGAATTGGCCCTCCTCCTACCGAGTAGTTTGCGAATACTAGGCAATGATCCTTGTGATGGCCTTGACCTTTTCATTTTATGCACCATACTTCCTAGCACGCCTCTGGCTACAATCTCCTATCCTACTTCAAGCTTTGCATTTCCAAACATAGATTCCGTAGTTGCACGTGGATTCGCTGAACTCCCAACCCAGGGTCCTGTATCGGGGTCTCATGTAATCTCATCGCCATCTCCAATGCTTCAGCCTGGGTAGAAATTTTCTGCTATGACAGTGCCATCCTCAAGTTTGGTGTCAGAGATGACACAAACCATGCGCGATGCTATACATCCATTAGCGTCATATTGGCCTCACAAATCATACTCTTCAGCCTTTGGTCCAAATCCCAGGGGGTCTTGCCCGAAAGCATTGCGATCTCTTTAAACCTGATGATTGATTGTGTCTCTGATTTTGGCCTACTAAATTCTTTGTTCAACGCATTATGGATCTTTGTTATCCATGCATTTGGGTGGTCGTTAGAGTGCTTGATCTACCACGTTAATGCATGATCCTGTAGTGCACTCACTAATGTAGCCCTCTTAATGTTGTCATCTGTGACACCTTTTTCTCCCCATACTTCTCTTACCATGAACCATAATTGGTCTGGATCCTCATTCCCTACTCCTCTGAATACTGGTAGTTTTATCGTGCTCACCATACTGAACCATGGGGTGGTGGAGGTTGAGTGGGTGGAGATGGAAGTGAAGGAGGTGAAGTGGGTGGTGGTGTGGGTGGTAACCATGGAATATGCTGCCTTATCAAACTGACTGCACTTCTCAGAGAAACTTTCACGAGTTCGTCCTCACTCTCTCATGAGGGTGAAATTAAGGGACTGTTTTCTAATTCTTCACTACTTCTGCTTCTGTAGATTCTTCCACTTCGCGTAGTCCCAAACATTAATTTATTTTCATAGCCCACTTTTCACATAACAACATCTTAATCCAGGTATTCAAAGATTTAATATACTTACCTCACAATCCCTTAAGAAAACTTTTCTCTACCTCATTATAACTGACACTTGTGTCCATCACAAACTCAATAATAAGTCCTCCTATTATTTGGTCGAGCCAGTGGTCCATAGATCGCACTATCTTATCTTCTAAGGTTTATAGTTTGCGCACTAATTCTGGATTCCACACTATTGATTGGTCGAGCCTAAACCTTTCATGGTTGTCGGCTAACCTCGTGATCCACTCATACAATTCAGAAGGAAAGGATGCAAAGAAAATATCATGGATTTCCGTATACACGTAACGATCCAACCACTTTTTCTCAGATACTTGATGAGTTCTATTTTCTTGTGTCACGAACTCATGAATATTCTTGTCCAACCACTCTTCAATTTCCTTTTTTGTTGGGTTCCAGTGGCACGACATCAAACATCCCTTATGCAGATCCCTATCCCAGCAACGGAACCATTTATTGGCTTAGTGGGGCTTGGGTCTTCGGAAGTGATTTAGCCAAGAAAATCCTAGTACTACTGGCCCTTTCAGCAACATTATGTGTAGCGTGGCTGAGGTCTCACCCGAAGTAGTATGGAAGGGTGTTGGAACCAGGTTTCCGCACCCTAGGGATGTCTTGATGAAGTTTTTGGAGGTTCATGGTCTGAACCTGTGCGCTTGTGCTACTCTGCATAGTTGTCTATCTTTCGCAACCTATGCCATTACCTCTACGCACCTTTGTAAGGGTACGAGGAGAGTACTACACTGATCTCTATTCTTACTGCGCTATTATATTAGTGCTTAACTTAACTAGTGAGTGCCCAAGAGTCTTATTACTTCATTCAACATTCAGGTAAGTGCGCATAATCATAAACAATATAAATGCATAAAGATAAACAAAAGCATAGATGCACAATATTTCGAATCAAATTTATCTTTATTAGTATTCCTTTTCAAGTACAATCCCACTTACATACCCAACTCCACCCTGTGCACTCAGCTGCAAGGGTCCGCGCACTCAGTTGCGGACTCTACTAGGCCTCTATGCACTCAGTTGCAGAGCCTCTTCCTACTACTACGACCCAATACACTTCAACTTCCCCCCTATGATCTAACCATGCCTTTGAATCTATCTATTAATTTCTTGCCCAAAAAACTATCTTTACACTTAGAGCCTCGCTCTATTTATACAATCCCATGGTCTGCAGACCATGGGTAGGCCAACACAACTTCATATTATTTTACAATTCTTAGGGCAGACAACCCTATGACTCATCCTAGAATTCCATGCTCCGTGCCCCCACTTCACAAAGTTTTACAATACAATTAACCAAAACTCAGGCTTTAAGCCCCAAAACCTGTTGTGGGGGATCCCATGCCCAACAAGAGGTCATGGTGAGAACGCACAAGATCTTGTGAATTGGTTCCCTCACCAAGGCTAGACCCAAGAACCAAGTCCAGCTAGATATGGATGGGTACACGGAGTAGCTAAGGTGAGAGGCCACCAGGGATGACTTGGAGTTGAGCGCACATAACATGGATAAGTACATTGATGGTCATGTCATGGTTAACACTATGTTGGACATGCTTCAAGACGTGTTGGATACAGGTTCGAAGACAATATACCTAGAACCTATGGTGGAAAGATTCTACTATCAAAAAGACACCATCAAGAAGTTTGGGGACATCATCACATAGTACTGAGCTTGGCATCAATATGTGACCAAGAAGCACCAAGTGGAGGTTGTCGGGTCGGTCTTTACCCAAACTTCAGAGTCATAGTTTTTTTCCTGTTAAGTTGTCTCTAGCCTATTTTGTCTTACATCGATACATGTGGAAAATGTAATATTATTTGTAAATATGTTGTAAATGAAACTCCAAGTGTCATTAGTGGAATTTGAAAGGTCATCATGTTATTTGATAAGTTATTTGTAAATAAGTTGAAGAGTCATGAGGTCAGTCAAAGAGTGACAAAGGGGAATGTCAATGGTCACCCATCCTTTGTTATAAACAAACCTCATAACTCATAGAACAATATTTTCAAAGCCAAGCTTTTGGCTAGCCTTAGGCTTACAAAATTCTTGGGAGTATTGTGACAAGCCTTGGCTTCTCCACAACATAGAATGATTATACTTATTTGGAGGAGCAAGTGTTCTTGAATTTAATGTTCCACTATTGGGGCTAGTGGTCGTCAATGTTGTATGTATGGATGCAAATCTCACTTATAATAATAATAACATAGCTAGCACACTTTCATGCATATGTTTTTATTGTAGTTAGACTATTTTGGTTCCTTTAGCAATGTATGTTCTTTAACTTACGCATTTTATTATGAACTACTTTGTATGAAATTGTATGAATCTTGTTGGAAGTGCATTGTTGGTTTAACCCTTCACTCCAATTTGTGGACTATTCTGTATTTTAGCTTGTGATGTCATTTCACTTGTGTGTTCCTTTCAATTTGCGTACTATTATAGGCTTCTGAGGGGCACACTTCCTTTTCCCCTCAGTGTGTTAGAACCTTCATGCATCACACTTGACTCTTCCACTCAAAGTTATCATACTTATCTCTCCTCACTACCGTGGTCAAGGAATTACATTACCACCCACTATTGGGAATCCTACTCCAAAGGGTTTGAGGTCTATTTGGGACTTATTATAGAGTAGATCCCCTAAATTTTTTCGGGTCCAGAACCTTCAACATTTCTGACCCTAGAAGGAGGGCCAAATGACAAGTTGAGCCCTTGAAGTCTATTTTGAATTTCTACACATATTTCATGACTTCTGTTGAAATCATAACCCTGACATGTTTCTCTCATGCTATTGATTTTGAAGCACCAGAGAGCATTATAGATGACTTGTCCAAATATAAGTTTAATTGCGATAATGGAACACCCCTCTTCAGGAACATAGTTTCCTTTGTGGGCTTTTGTGATAGGCATGGTGTACCCTCATATGACATTGCATGTGGGTTGTTCTCTTTCACATTGAAAGAAATGGTGTCACACATTTCCAGCAACCTCTATACACTCTTTTGATCACATGTTAAGATAATTATGTTTTTATTTCATTCACATGTTCACGAAGTTTTATTCATTACCATTATGAATATCCTGAAGATGAAGTTGACCAGGAATTTTTGGAGGAAATATTTCAGTATCTTGTTCACATTTATGAGAACCCACACGAGTTAGAATCTTTCGAGCCTCTCCCAACATACCTCATCTTTAGAGCTTCCAAATATGAGATGGAAAAGGTTTATTCCCCAAGTGACCCTCTGTACCCTTCTCATCAAATAGCTCTATCTCTGTAGGTTGAGGTGGGAGAAGCTGACAATTCACCTGTTGATCTATCACCATCTCCTCCTACCCCACCTGCTTAGGATTTCTACATAGATTTGGACTATAAGCCTTATGGTTGTCATGTGGTCTCATCTCCTCATCTTTCATCCTATAGTTCCTTTGATCCTTTGGATTTTGGTGTGTTGTGTTGATCCATTCCAGATTCCACATGTGTTTTTCACAAGTATCAAGTTTTGGACGAATTTGGTTTTGAGAAGCCAACCTGCGGTATCATTTTTTATGCCTATATGTGGGAGTTTGAAAAAGAAATTGTGGTGAAGGATGATCTTTTTCTGTTCGCACCTCCTCTGCATTATCCTAACATCTTCCACTATTCTGCCATTTCCATTCCATCTTGTGAAAATTCATTTCCAAATTTTTCTATTTCTGAGCATTCGTGCAATATGTGGGATGCTAGTTTTTCATTCAATTGTGGAGAGGACAAATATCTCTTCCTAGATCCTACCAATATCTCATATTACATTTATGGAAACATAAAGGGTGAAACTTCTCATTTTTCATCATCCCATCTCTATGATTCACTAGATCACGAGGATGTCGTTGTCCATCATTTTGAGTTTTCTAGTCGTGGTTGTCATTCTCTTTTCATTCATTCATCCAATCATGATTCTATTTTTTCTATTGTTGATCTTTCTAAGCCACTGGTCTTTGATGATCCATCTCCTAATGAATTGGAAACTCCTCAAGTTGTAGAGGCACTTCAGCCCGAGATGATGGTTATGCCAAGTTCTCGTAACCTTGAGGTTATTTCCACTTCTGATCAAAAATCCGTTGAATCTCCCCAGGCTCCTCATCATTCTGTTATTTACACTAAAAATCAATATATTGCACAGTTTTTGCATCCTTCATTAGAATCACACGATCCTATTGCTCATGGTTGGGAGGAGTCATACGTAGCAAGCATTGTTGTGAAACAGAAGTTATCTTCTTTCTTTACATTTTCTCGTCTTTCAAGTTTGAAGGTGTGTACATGATTTTCTTCCACGCACAATGTGACAGGACACCATCATACGTCCACACAATGCATTTCATGTGATTTCGATCTTTAATTTTCTCTGGATGTAGTCAAGATTAAAACATTTTGGTTTATGTTGTTGTATCTTTCTTTCTTGGTTTTCTTGCATAGCTTTCTTGTCAATCATGTTGTCCCCTACATGGGCCAACCAATGTACTGATGGCTACATTGGAAGTATCAATCACGTGAGTCGGCCTATCCTCTACGTGGATTAGGAGTAGGAGTAGTGTTTTCTTTCTTGTTTGTTTCTCGATTTTCTTAGCTTGTTTTTCTTTGTCTTGCTTCTTTCCTTTGTTTGTTTGCTTTCACACCTGTAGGTTACTTTCCACATGAAACCATGTTAGGCTTCTTAGACAAGTAGGGTGAAATCCAAGAGGAACTTTTACAACTATCAACACTTAGTTATCTGTCTGTTGCCTCTCCTTATGAGAATCTTGTATTTCTTCTAATTGATGATAACTCGATGGAAAATGCATTCCTTTCAGAGAGATTTATGGTGGAATCACGATGCTTGCACTCCTAACTAGTGCGCTTACTATAATCAATTTTCTATATTCAGTTAACCTTTTTCAACTAAGTCAAGTAGAGTTATATATAAATATCCTTCTTTGAAAGGACAACCTCTTCTTCTCTCAATAAGTTGGGATCCCTCTTCCACCTCATGAAATAAATAAGTTCTTATGCACAGTTATTTGAAAAATGAAAAAAATGGAAAATGAGATAAAGGAGGAAAGAAGAGAAAGGCTTCCTACTCTTAGAGGTGAAGCAAAGAACTTCGTTGGGGTAGTATAGAGCCTCACTAGCAATGGAGAAATGATTGTGTTCCTGAAGTGACTCCACCGGGGTACTGTCCAGGCCTGCTAGAAGCAGAGAAACACCAGAGATGAAACTAAAACTCTAACAATCCATATTACTTATGTATCTATATACCCCTCATCCCCAATCGAAACAAATTAGTTTTACTTGGCTTGGTATGTGTGCTACCGATAAAGAGAATGGTAGGGACTACATCTTTAACCCAAGCTAGTGAAGAGGCTATGATAATCAAAGACTCAAACAATACTTCCAGAGGAGTTATACTTGCTTCATGCAAGACAAGGTCAATATAAAGAGCTAGATTTTTACCAGTGTGTCACCAATGTTATAGCAACTACAACCACCCTCCAAAATTTTGGCCATCTTCATTTTGGAGCCTCCCTTCTAAATCATAATAGTTCATCTTCCACTGATCTCGGTACTTGTGCTTTGATTGATCCTCATCCTTTGCATCTTGGCTTGTGTTTACTTATTTGGTTTGCTATCTAACTCACAAATCGATCTCTTAACTTTGTTTCCATACATTTTTGGCCTTGCCTTAGAGAACTACACAATCCTTCATGGAAACCAACCTTAATCTCAGGAATTGCGTAGTCCAAGATGACAATGAGCCTTGAGATTAATAATTGTGCAATATCAGTTGAAAATCCACCTTTAGCTAGGAAATCGCATAAAGCATGAGAGGCACCCCAGAGCCACTCAACCCAAAAATTGCACAGAAGTCATTTTCTCATAAGTTACTAAGTGTGTGATCTTGTGAGTTGCCTAGTCCTTCCCAAAACTACGCAATCTCTTTAGGAAATGCATGGCATCTTTTCTCGAAAAAATAAAAAAAATAAGAGAAAAATTATACTTAAAAAATAGGGATCTATTTTTAGCAGTCTAAAGGAGGCACTTTAGTCATTCTGGAAACTTATGCCAAATTTCACTTTTTCCTTAATTTTTGGACTTTGTGTCATAAACCCTAAATCGACATTGCCATAACTCATTTTCACATTTGATCCTGGATCTTTGGCATTCCTGAGGAAATCAAGGAACTTTCAGTGTGACCCTCATCAATTTTCTGAGAAAGTTTTTATTTTCTAGTCTTTTGCCGCTTTTTCTATCGCTTTTGCTTGTTTAGCTTATGAGAGTTTTGTTTCACTTGTTTTTTTGAATGACTGATGGAATTTAACTTGTTTTAGCTTTTAAAAGTGTTATTTTAAGTTTTTCATTTCCTTTCCCAAGTGTCGCATGCATTACCTTGTTTTTGCACTAATGATCGTCATTGCGGAAACTCTCCTAACAAGCTTCATTTTCCTTTAATTTTATTGATTCCTACACTTGTTTCAATTTCATGCATCATCACTAAGTAAGATATACACTTAGCATCACACCATCCTTCACATTTTCTCTATTTCACACTCCGCTTGGTCATATCTGGGCTCCCCTTGCCCATATCTCGCTTTCCCTTGCATGCACTGCACATTCTCAGAGGTCAAGGCCTTTGGCTTGGCTTCTGTAATTGCACATAGGCTTCCCTCGCCTAGCTCCAGCTGCACATTACACAGTTCTAGGAGACAACCTCCCAGTCTTGGCCACTGAAACTACATAGTGCCCAGTCTCTCCTAGCCTATGCCAAGACTAAACTAAACATTGTGCAATTCTAGTCAAAAAGCCTCCCCCAATGGCTACTAGGAGTATGCAATGTGAAATTTCTAGGAGTAAGGTTAGGTGGGGTGTCAAGGAACTGCTAGGCCAATTTGTGCAATTTTCAAGGGAAGCACTAGGTAGGTCATCGAGTTGGGATTTGTGCAATTTCTCTAGGGAAGATAGTGTGGGCAATAAGAGGCATTGGAAAATAGTTCGGGCCTGGATATACCTACGCAATTTTTGGTCTGATTGCAGAGTGGGACAGAAAGGTAGGTGACACCCAGATCTAAGAAATTTTCTAAGTGAGAGAAAAATAGACCAACATGGAAGTCTTCCTAACAGACCTATGCAATTTCTAGGTTGATTATAGAGTGGGACAGAAGGACAAGTGATAGCCAAATCCAAGAAATTGTTTGAGTGAGAGCGGAGTAAGCTAGTACGGAACCCTACCTAATAGATTTGCGCAATTTTTGGGTCAATTGTAGAGCAAGGCAGAAGGGGTAGGTGAGGACAACTCTGTGCAATTTCTAGGCTAATGACAGAGCAAGCCTGTAGGGAAGCATACCTCACATATCTGTGCAATAACCCAAGACAGTGTAGTGGCAGGTAGTAGAGGCATGTCCCACATGTCTGTGTAGTTTCTGCAAGTAGTGCAAGGTATTCAGGTTGGACAAGTTCTATGCACCTTTGGAGATCAGTACAGCCCGAGGTCACAACTCAAGTAAATTTTCTAGTTGACTAGTGGGAGGCTTGATGGCAGATCTTGCGAGAAGCGAAGAATGGATCAGTTCTGGGACAAATTCTGTGTAGTTCTGGGAGACAATCATCTGCCTCATTCCTGGAATTGCGTAGTGTAAACTGCCTGGAGGACAACCTCAATCTCTATGCAGCTCTAGTCAGCAATGCAAGGTCACTATGATCGAGGTTTGGTTGAAGGAGGATTGTCTAGTCGACAAATTTTCAGGAAAATGACTCAGTGTGAAATCAAGTGTACTTGTACATACATGAGAATGTGATCACACACTTGGCATGACTCAAAGACAAGACACCTTAAACCAACAAGACAAACATGTGCTCAGTGAGATTGACTCAAGTGTTAAGAGTGACAAGTGTGACACTTGAGATATGTTTTGGAACGTCTATGATGACACTTGCGTGATAGTTTTTACACCTTTTCATGTGCCTGCGATCGACGTCGACAGAGTGAAAACAATATCATGCACACAAAGAAAAACCTTTGGCATTACCAAAACTGGGTCGTAAGCATGAGATATCAATCGAAATGTGAAAGATCGCAGTCGGTCAAACAAGCGAAAAGGAAGCAAGACACATAGATGAAACACATGAAATGACTTTGTGCTTGCAAACATGCATGTTATTGAAGACAACATGATATGACAATGACAAGAAATCCTTCAAGATATACTAATAGATGTACTTCAAAAGATATTCTTTACTTACCATACTTAACCTCGAGATGATCATGCATTTGAAGAAGTTTGCATGAGGTCCCGATATTTTATCATAACCTAGTATCTTGTTCCTTCTCCTCAACTCCTTGAGAGTGATCTAGCATGTCATCATTTCCTATAATCATTGAGAGATAGGTTTGCGCAGTTTCTACAGATAGTGATTATTGCCAGGATGATCTGTGCATTTTTCCAGAGTAAGGTTGGTTGTATGTTCTGCGTAATTTCTGAATGGAAGACAGATTGGATAGCTAGGACAAAACTACGCAGCCTTGAGATGAAAGACACTGATGTGGGATAGGTCCTGGGAGTACACCTCTATGCACTTTCTAAATGCAGGGAAGCTGGACTACTCTATGCATTTTTGGAGAAGTGTTGGCTGCCTGACTGTTCTATGCATTTTTGGAGAGCAGTGCTAGCTAGGCAGATGAGGGACAACACTTCGCAGTTTCTAAAGATAGTGGTTTCTAGATGGGGAAGGACACTAGAGGAAACTACTACGCAGTTTTGGATTCCAAGGGAGGCTCTAGTCTTTGCGCATTGAACAGTTCCAACAAGCAAGGGAAAAAAACCTGAGGGTTGCAGAAGAAAAGTGTGTAGTTTCAAAAATCTGGATGAGGCTAGGTTACTCAAGAAACTAGGATAAGTGTGAGATCAATGAGACTGATGAAAATAGTGATAGAACTTGACTATGATCACACAAAAACACTTAGTGATACAATGTAGACCATCCATAACATAAAATGCATACTCTTCTTGATGCAAGAACCTTTTTTACAAGAGTGCGTGAAGTGAGTGTGAAACATGTCTATGTAATGAGAGCAACTCATATGCACAAGATTTCCCCTTGAAGTAGAACAAAATTACCTTTGCATGACAAACAATAATCCCGATGCCCAAAGATGACACATACTGCATAAATATGAGAACGTGAACAAATCTTAAGATCAAGGAGGGGGCTTGAGATCGTCATCTTACCAACAAGTGACCAAGGAACAATCAATCATAGGATCTGAGTTAGGCTCCAAAATTTTCATGTGAGCCAAAATTTTGGAGGGTGGTTGTAGCCACTACAACATTCGTGACACACTAGTAGAACTACAACTCTCTGTATGGACTTTGCTTCATGAAAAGTGAGTCTAACCCTTCTGGAAGTATTGTTCGATTCTTTGATCATCATGGCTTAAGCACTCTCTTGGGTGAAATATATAGTCCCTACCATTCTCTTGATTAGTTAGCAAACATTTGAAGCCAAGTCAACTAATTTGTTTCGATTAGGATGATGGATATATAGATGCAAAAGTAATATAAATGTCAGAGTCTTAGTTTCATCTTTGATGGTGCTCTGCTACCAGCAAACCTATATAGTACCTTGGCAGAGTTACACAAGAACACAATAATTTCTCCACTGCTAGCAAGTTTGGTGAATACCCTAGTAGATTTACTTACATCACCTCTCTGCATAAGAAGCCTTTCTCTTCTTTCACCTTGTTTATTTTTTTCATTTTCACATTTTTTCATTTTTTAAAGAATTGTGCATATGCACTTATTTATTTCAAAGGTGGAAGAGGGATCCCAACTTATTGAGAGAAGAAGAGGTTGTCCCTTTAGAGACATATTTATATATACCTCTAATACACTTGTTAAGGTTTACCCCCTCACCTTATTCTACTAGACTGTGTTAAAAAGGGTTAACCCAAAGGAACCGATTAGAGTAGATGGTACTAGTTAAAGTGAAAGCGTTATGTTTTCACCAAGACTCACTCTGAAAGTAATTTATTTTCCATCAAGATATCATCAACTAAAGACAACAAGCTATTCATAAAGAGAGAAGACAATGAATAACCAAATGTTGATAGTCCTACAAGTCCTCTTATATTTCTCGACCTGTCTTAAGAGCCAAACACGGTTTTATGTGGGGCTAACCTATGGGTACAAACAAGTAAAGAAAACAAGAAATAAGAGAGTAGAAGTAAAGTGAAATCAAAACAAGAAAGCAAAGAAATCAAGCAAGAAAACCAAACTAAGTAAGTAGGCAAGCACACCAAGTAAGCAAGTAAACAAACATGCAAACCAAAAAGCGAAGCAAAGCAAGAAAGCAAACACTACTCCTACTCCTACGCTAAAGAGTGCATGGGCCTACTCATGTAAAGTTATATTTCCAATGTAACTACAGGGGCATTGGCTGCCCCGTGTTGGTGAATGCATGGAAAATAATAAAGATATATAGGTAAACCAACAAACAAGAAATGTACAATAGTGAAGACCAACACGCTCAAAGTTCAAAGTGTCCATAGAAAAGAAAAAAGTAAAAGTGCAGGATAAGAATTCTACAAACATATCATGGTGATGGGACATACTGCATGCAAACAATAAATATTAAGACTATTTTTTCCATGACAAATGAGAAAACATGAAAAATAAAGACAACTTGTGTTTCAAAAATGTGCCTGTTGTGTATGATTCCACCAATGCGTGAACGATGTGATCGTGTGGTTCAGGTGGAGGAAGTGAAATCTATGAACTAGAATGATTTTCAATGCACACAGGAGAGTGATGAGGAACCTTTGGTGTTTAAACGATTTTCTGACTAGAAGTGGAACTAACCTCAGGACAATGAGGTCCTAACATAACCATCAGCAGAGGCTGAAGTACCTCGACTACTTGAGGGGTTTCCACTTCATCAGCAGGTACATTATCAGAGACTGGTGGCTTAGAAATATTATCAGTGAGTGAATCAACATCGTGGTCCAATGAAAGAGGTAAGAGATCATGACAACCATGATCTGAGAATTCGAGATATTAATCAGCATCCTCATAATCCGATGAATCATGCAGAAGGGTTGATGAGGGACAAGAATGTTCACCCTATGTGTTTCTAGAAATGGAAGATGAAATATTGAGTGGATTTTCAGATAAAAATGTGTCCTCATTCCAATGCAATGACAAATTGACATCCAGCATGTCCTATGAATGATCAGAAGTAGAAACATCTAGCGATAAGTTTTCACAGGAAAATTTAGAAATGGCAGAATCACAACGAATGTTGGGATACAGGGGATGAGGTGCGAATAGAAGGAGGTCATCCTTCACTATAAGTTCTTCTTTAGATCCTCACACAAAATCATCATGAATGATAGTGCAGGTTTCCTACACAACACCAACTCCCTCAACAACTTGATGCTCGTGAACAACAAGTGTGGAGTCCTGAACGAGAGAACACAACACATTGTAATCTAGAGGATCAACAGAATGCGAGGATGGAGGTTTAGGAAAGAAGTCCATGTGACAACAAATAGTTTTGTCATCCAAACCTATGCAGAAATCAAGAGTAGGTTGGGTGGGAGGATATGACGGTTCAACAGATGGGTGCGAAACTCATCCCACCTCGCACTACGGATCTAAAGTTGTTTGATGAGATGAGGATGGAAAGGCACCTGTGACAGCAACCCTGTCTGCATTGGATTTAGCAGCTCTAACACCAAGGTATGTTGGGGTTAGTTTGAATGATTATAACACTTGCAGATTTTTGGATATGTGAAAAAGATACTCAAATCTTCCACCAAGAAATTCCCAATCAATTTCATCTTTAGGAAATCGAAATGCAAGATTAATAAAGAGTAGGTGAAATTTCTCAACGGATTCATCAAGTGCTTTTCGTAATTTCATAATTTCTTTATTAAGTGCTTGACGGTCAAAATTATGGAAAGCATTAGATAACTCTATAACAAAGTGACCAAGTGAGTCAATAGATTTTTTGGGCAATGTGATAAACCATTTCAATGGGTGCCCATGAAGCGTGAATGTGAACATCGTGAAGATCACGTAATCCTCATGGGTTTCAAGGCTATTAGATAGATTGTAAAACACAAGACTATGCCTCTGCCAAGTTGTTCCATCTTCACCTTCGTATGTGTTCTGCGACAAGAGATTCCAAAACTCCCCTAATATTTCAAAGTCATCTCCATAAGACAAACATATCAGAGGACGAAGTGTAACATAAGACATGATAGATGTGTGAAGATACAAAATAGACTTTGAGGACTCAGCTTGTCATGTGGCCCTCTTTCTAGAACCAGAAATTTTGACAGTGTTCGATCCATCAACATTTAGGGGATCTCCATGGAATGAAGTTCCAATTATACATCACGTCATTTGGTGTAGGAGTCCCATCTGGTACAATGGCCCGATTTCCATTATCCTAAAGATATGACTTAGCTCTTATTGTTTATCACATGAGAGTGATGTACTTAGTCTTCAAAAAGTGAGGTACGTCTCACTGGTAAGTGTGTAATGTAACTTGTGTATGGGTTCCTTCACTGTAGAGGGAGAGGGTGAAAGTGGATCTCTGGTTGAAAGGATGTAGTCCCAACTCAAGAAGAGGCACACGCAACACAACAAGGACCTGCACAACTTCCAACGAAGTATTCCACATGGATGTGGCAGTCACAAACACCAAAGTAAATGAATAACACATACAATTCCTAGTAGAGTAGTCCACATGGATACGATGGTCGTTATAAAAACTATACAAGATGAATTTGTCTAATGTTCAACGGAGTGGTCCACATGGGCGAGACAGTGATAACAACCAATACAAAACATCTTCAACAATATATCCACTAAAATAACCAAAGCAGTTCAACTATCTTAGTAAAACTTAAGCAAACATGCATTACAAGTGTTTAAAGAATAGTATTTCAAACGGATACAACACATGCATGAAAGCGTGCTCACCTTAGCAGGCTTTTGAATTAAGTGAAAGTTCCAAGAAACATATGTACACCATACATCAGTAGCCCCAATAGTGGGACATCAGAGACACTCCTCTCTCCTCAAAGAATAGATTACAGACTTGTTGTGGCGGCTACAACCACCCTCCAAAATTTTTCCTTAGCTAGTTTTGGAGCCTCCCTACCAACCTGTTGTGGCTAACAACAACCCCCCTTCTTATTTATTTTTATCACTAATACTAAATAAGTGGGGACCCTTATAAAAAAACTAAAAAATCAATTAGTGCTTGTATTTCCTTTTTTCAATAAAACTTACTATCATAAACTTAGGCGAATACCCTCAAAAAATATAAAAAGCTTAAGTTTTATGATAAGTTAGGATAAGGTCATTCCTTAAAAATATATCGCATCGCAAAAAGGGTAATGGATACCTCCCTACAAGCAAGATTCTAAAATTGCGATATCACGATGCGAAACTACACACTAAAAACATTCATCGCATCGCATGCTTCAAACATTATTTACGTTGAAATACCTCAAACCACTGATATGCGATGGTGCATATCGCAAATCACATTTTGTAGAAAACACATTAACAGATAATTGACATACACTACAATATTGCGATATTGTGATTCCACGATATTGCGATTCCGTGATATTGCGATTCCACAATATTACAATCTGCGATATTGTGTAGCAAATCGCAAATTGTCTCATCACAAATCTTTAGGTCTCGTTGTTCAAAAAAGTTGTTTCCATAAACCGAGACCAGGTCATTCATGTTAATGTTAATCAATGAGTTAGTTGGCAATCATTAATGAAATATGGTTTTGTTCTGATCGAAGAGCCATTTCACGTAAGGTGGTATATTTTATATGTCTTCGTCATTTAAAGCTTTCCAGTCACTTTTTTCTTATCATTAGTCTCACCTCATTTGTAAACTACAGGAATGAAGAGTAGAGAACTACACAAAGCAGTGTTCAGGATATTAAAAGGGTAGAGCTTCGAGTTCTGAAAACAAAGAAATGACGCCCTTGTATACAGACACCGCCTGTAACAAAGATGTTGGTATTGCTACTTGGGAAGGCATGTACAATCTACTTGAGGAATAAAATCCCAAAATGATGGAGGCTACAGCTACTGTAGGCTCACATGGGTCTTCTGAGGCATCTATTACAGAGCTAGTTTGCTCGTTCTTGCACCAGATAGTGGCAAGGCCCAAAATTATTCCATACACGGACATGGTTAAATGGGTACTAGACAACGCTGACATCACAAATAGACAATTTAAGACTTAGGGTCGAGAACTCATGGAGTTGTTATTTCCACAAAATTCAAGTTTTATATCCTCTAACAAAAAGCACGCGAGAGGCGAAAATCACACCAAGGAAGCCCGGATTGAGAAACAGAGGCAGTTTCCACTAATCGCATATCACTAGGTAAAACCCCTTGAAAAGGAAAGCCTATATTTGCTCATTCACCTGTAAGTCCGGAAGTTTGTAGAAAATAAGCGCTAAAGGCAAAAGGCAAAACTTGAACTCTAAAACTAGTGGTATTTATCAGAGATATCTTCAAAGTAGTATGTAAATATGAACAACATCTGCAGACAGGCTAGAGACGGAAGGCTCAAGAAAAGGTAGAATCAATCAAAAGATTAACTAAGTTGAATTGGGATTCTTACTGGGTGTATTTGGTAAAACCACAAAGCCAGTGCATGACTCTCAAATGTATCATCAATTCTGCCGAGAAGATGGCACCAACTCTTTTTGATTCCATTTTTGCGGGACAGTTAAAGTCAGAAGTTGGCCAGCCAACTCTCCTCAATTAAATTTTGAATGGTGGGTAGCCCCCTTGTTGTTGACCTAATTTTTGGGGCTTCAACACAACCTTACACAACACTTTGTCTTGCTTCATCAAGTACTCAAGCTTCATTGTTTCCCTCGCACAAAGGCAGCTTGTCAATCACAGTTGATCCATTCCCCTCACAGGTTGCTCACTTAGACTTGGTTGAGTTGTAGGCTGAGTAGCATCCCCTTGAAAATTACACATTTCTAGAGGGAAACCAGCCTTCCCTCCAGGAATTGCACAATCCTCCCTGACAACCTGTTGGGCTCCAAGATTGCACAATCCTACCAACGAACCCTCCTAGCAAGATTTGAGAAAATGTTCCCAACAACAGGCTGTTCAGCCCAAGATTTGTGTAAATCTAGGCAGCAATCAACTACTCTTCCCATAAATTGTGCAAATCTCCTGGGAATCTAGCCCAACTTCTAGCCAGAAATGCGCATTTTTCTCCAGCATTCAAGCAGTGTCTTGCATGTACAACTGAGTTGATTGATTCCCTCCAGGACTGAGAAAGACAAACTTGCATGCATAGGCTGCTTCTCCCAAGGCAGCATGTAAAGGCTTCCCTTGTTTCAAGGATCTATGTTTAGTAGTTGGAGGCTACATGCGAGGAGCAATTCCGAAACTTCCCACCAAGTGTCACTTCCCCTAAATTCATTGCATGCGCATCACAACCTTGATGTTGTCAAAACTCATCAACTGGATGTTGTAGAGCTTATTCCTCACATAAACCTTGTAGCTCTGACATCCCACATCACATCTAGGAGAAGTCGGCACATTTAGCTCAACTATTCTGGGGTAAGCACACTTCCCATGCCTTGTGCTTCATTTCTATCGCTACTTGATTTCTTTGAATGCTTACTATCGTTTACATGTATACTAGCTTTTCCTAGCTCTATTTTAGTTTATGTTGCTATCTCACTACTGTCGCTTGCATGAAACTATTTTGCACAGATGTTTGCCCAACTGGCAAACTACCTCACCCACATGCATGTTGATATGTTTACTGAATCTTTCATTCATATTTTACATGCATTGTCAATCACTTCTGCTATGACGTAGTGTCGCCATGCATTCACTAACTTTCTTGCTTTCAGTTGCTTGTTGGCAAGTCAAGCCAACCTTGGCCTAGGCTCTGCCTTCACCAAGGCGGCATTGCATAATATGGGAAAGAAGGACTCACCTTCCTCTCTAGATTTGTCCATTCCTGCACAGCACTGGCCTCTAGAATTGTTTTGCACATTTCTGGAGGACAGTGGCTGCTTGGCCCAAGAAATTACACAAATTTGTCCCCAGGCCAACGGTCCTTCCCAACTGGAATTGCGCACTGGGCAATCCCAGTAGTTTGCAGCCAAACTATATTGTGCATTGCATAGTTCCAGTAATTAGTCAGTCTCCTAGAAGTCGAGACTGTCCCTTGTGTAGTCTTGGCAGTTGGTCTCCTGACCTCCTAGCCAAAATTGTGCAACCTTCATGATCATGCACCCAGGTATGTTGCAAGTCAGTTCTCATGTTCATTTTGGATTTTGACTAACATCTTGCTTGTCGTGAGTGTTTCCATGTCTTCAGGTGTCCCAAGTGTTCATCTACCTCTAACCAGTATAAGTACAATGGTTTCTAGGAGAGCAGAGATGAAGACACCATTCAAAGCACACTTGGGGATGTAATCGATCAAGTGTCCATGGACTTGCCTACCCACGAAGACATCAAGTTGTTCGTAGACAAGGACATCAAGTAGAAACATCATAAACAACAATTGAAGACAACATACCGAATGCAGCGAATGCAAGAGGAATTTTGTTGACAACACAGAGGCGGAACAAAGTTGCAAGATCAAGCAGATCCACTTGTTTGGTAAATTTAGTGTCCTAAATTGCTCTACATAAATTATCAACCCAGGTATCATAAACTGATGAAGTGTAGTGCACTATATGTGCTAGATGACCCTTCTTACTTCATTGTTTTTCAGTTTTATGTTGTTTTGGGGGTTTTTGATCTTTTAATCCCTAATTATTTACAATGTACTTAACAAAATCTTAAATCTAACTTCTGTAAAGACTACTAAGATCCTAAATAAAGGAGAACTAAAAAGAGCTTAAGTGAGATTTGGAAGGAAAGTTTAATCAAGAAATGAAAACAAAGTTTCTATTTCTAATCATATCATTATTTCCAAATCATGAGCTACAAACTAAGAAGTAAAATTGCAACTACTGTCTATCAATTATAGAAACAAGACTAAATGAAATACTAAAACTGAAAGTGAAATTGCAACTACCTATTATGGAAACAAAACCAAAATGAAATACTAAATCTGAAAATGAGATTACTACTACTGTTTAGTCTATTGCAGAAACAAAACTTAATGAAAAACTGAAAGTGAAATTGCAACAAAACTAAATGAAATACTTAGTTACATTGCCTCTCAATTTTGGAAGACAAACCTCCTTGGGATGACATTTTAAGGAATTTTGTACTTCATTATTATAAATGAAGATAAATGCAAAAAAGACTCATTGCATGAATGAAGTATTCAACCACTTAGTTTGAGATGAGTTATCAACTAGAAGGGGTTTTTAGAAACATTCATCTACACCATGAGTCACTAAACTCATAATAAAATGGCAAGAACAGTAATGGCACTGATCAGTCTATTTGGAAATTTAAAACTAGTGAAACAATAAATGAAATAAACTACTCTACGCTATTGAATTCAACTTCTAATTATTGATAAAACTAGAAAGAAATTAAGCAAAGAGAAAGCTATATTGTACTGAAAGAAGCTATTTTGCGTTAGTAAGAAAAGATAAAGACTGCATTATCAACAAGGTTAGTATGGAAATGATTATGAACACTGAAAGAAATGGTGAATTTACAGTTAACTAGAAAAGACAAAATAAAATGAAATGAAACCTCAATCAGCACAAGGGCCCTCTGCAACTGCGCAGGTTATGCGTACTTAATCAAAACTCCAAGAAACACTTTCAGATATCCATAGATCACATGGTCTTCATATTAAAAATAGGAAATGAGTTTTTCAAAATTACAAAGTAGTAGTCTGAGCTTAATACATGCGAAAATTCGAACTGGTTCTACGTTCTTTACACAAGTATTCATTGGAGTCCGTGGGTTCAGGAAGTTGTTTCGGATTCCATCACTATGAAACATGTACAAAACAGATTCTTGTATGCCTTTGGTCTCAATGTTTGACTTCTTATTTGACTAGAGTCTTGTACCATCTTCCTTATTGACCTGGGCTAGGTGAATAGGACACGTTCCATGTCATGATGTTTTCCAACCTGCCCATGTAGCTAGTTTCTCCTTCTGACACATGGAACATGTTAAAGCATGGAAGTAGTTGTGGAACAACCAATTAGCTACGGAATAGGCTACGTTCCGTAGCTAAAATACAAAAACTTATTCAAACAGAAAAACATAAAAGAATAACATGTAAATCACTAAAATTTTCTCCTTAAGGTAATGTATACTGGTTATTGATGATAAGGATGCATTTTCTTCATGGAAAAACAAAAAAAAGGATGAGAAAAGTAGCTAGGAAAAGGGAAGTTTTGAGGCTCAACATACCCCCACTATAAAACCATTGCATGTCCTTATGCAATCAAAATTTTTAACTCCCTCCTCCTACTTCATTGTTCTGATGCTTCAGCCAACACTTCCAACTTCCTCTTTTTGCTTTTCTTTGCACCAATTGCCATCCTTGGCTTCCTCATGAGAAATATGTACTTGAGGTTAATAAGTGCCCTATTCAGCTTCTTATTTTTCTTTTTCAGCTTCATGTTCTTTTTGTGCCATAATCCCAAGTGTAGCATGGTATTGTCATGAATAGCTCTATCCACCTTATTCTGTTCCTTTAAGGTTTCATTTTCCTTTTGGATGTGCCTATTCAGAATTTCTAGTTCATAGATATCTTGTTTGAGAGAGCTAATTAGAGTTTCTTGTGAGGTGATAGAGTGCTCTAGATTAGTTGAAGTCCCTGGGTCTACTGAGGTACTCTTTTCCTATAATGACTCTATGTAGTCATATATTTGTTGTTGGATTGGATCAATCCCAGGAGAAGCTCTACTTGGGCTACCTTCAAAATTTTGTGGAGGAGAGTTCTGTGGACTTTGTTGATATGAAATACTGTCAGCGGACTGAATTGGGGTTTCATCCTCTAAATTTATAAATTTTCATCTTCTTCACCTTGCCTCAGAGTCTAGAACTCCTTCTCACATTTTGGAAACTTATGGTTTCTTCTTTGGTGTCTTTTTTCCTCTTTCCTTTCTCCTTATCTTTCTTGATTTGTTCCTTGATCTTGGTTAGTCTTTCAAAAAGCAGTTGTTCATCCTCTTTAGGTGATGAAGGTTCAGGAATATCTCTGTTGATTTCTTCAACCCTTTCTTTCATTTTTCTCCTCTGCTTAGTCTACTTTCTGATCTCTGTTTTAGGAGCTATTTCTGCATCATCTTTTTGTGAGGAGATTCGAATGTTGACATTTCTTTTTCTACTCCTTTGAGCATGAATTCCATCAAATAAATCTGAAGCATCTTGGAAGAAATTCCTTACCAAGAAATCCTCCCATGTATCCCCTACACTTCTCAAATGAAATTCAACTAAAATCTTCACTAGACCATGGTGATATAAAGTCGTTTCTATTGATTCAACTTTATTTTGAACATTAGTTGTCATTCTTCTCAAACTATTCAAAAGGAAAAAGGGAAGATTGAGAGTTCCATTCTCTAGAAAATTCATTAACAATCGTATGTGATAAACATATATAGACCCAAACCTCCCTTTACAAGTATTTGTTTTTGAGTGCAAAAATTGGAATTCCTTTTCTAAAAACTGAAATGTCCATATGGGTTTTTAAGAATCACCTTCTAGGATTCATCATGAAACTCTTTGTTCTTAAACCACCTTTCTCCTAGTCTTGGGAGTTTTGTTGCTTTTGCAATGAAGGACTTGGTAACTGCAAATTTGATGTCACCTATTTCCACTTCCATTCCATCAAATGACCTGGAAAAGAATTTAGTGATTTCCTTATGGTAACCATTGAATTTTTCAATAAAACACAACCAACCTGCCTTCTGTAACATTCCCTTCAGTTTCGGATATCCCTCGATGTATTTTACCCCTACGGGTTCAGTTCTAACAATAAGCCCCATAATCTCTGTTCTCGGCTATCCTTCAAAACTACTCTCACTATCTGAGAAATGGATTGACTGTGTATATGGTAATAAGAAGACTCTGTAAACAAAAATAGGAAGATTGTGTATACGAAAATAGGAAGACCGTGGATAGGGAAACAGGATGACAGGGTATATGGGAATATAATGATCATGAATATGAAACAAAATGACTGTATATATGGAATATATGGAAACAGAGTAGTTGTATATGCAATATGTGTGGAAATAGAGTGGTTGTATGCACAAATAATATAGAAACAGAATGATTGTATGCACAAAGTGGTTGCATAAATATGAGAGAAGAACTTAAGAGTTGGCATGTAATAAATAAATAGTCAAGGCTTGAAGAGTCATATATAGGTAGGTCATGTCATTAATCTGGCCGTTAACAGGTGTAGTTGTAGAAGTCTGGTTAAGTACAAGTTATGGGGTTTAAAATAGAGATCATTTGTGAAGGAATCATTGGACCATTTGTCATTAAAGATGAAAGATATGGCACAAACATCGTGGCGGTCAAATCACATGATGATTAATCAAGGAGACATGTGATCACACATGTTATACAAGCTTATGTTTTTTAATTGCTTTTTGAAATAATTTTTTGTATTTTACCTTTAGAACCTTTACCTTCTGCTTGCTAATATTTTGATGTTTGCTCCATAGGTGCTTTAGGCATGGTCTTCAAAGTTGATTTTTCTTCATTTACCTACATACAAGATTTTATTATGAACTGGACTCTTGTGCTTAGACTGATAAACAAACTATTATTGCAGAATCAGATTAGCTGCAAAACAAGATCAGCTATGGAACAGAATCAATTGCAGAACATGGAAACAACTGTAGAATGTGAAACAGCTACAGAATGTGAAACAAAGAGTAAAATATGGCTTATGAATGAATGGAATGAAAATGGTTGTGTAAGTAAGAATAAGACATGATGATAAATGAAAAATGGAGATGAAAGAAATGCTGAGAAAGGAAAAATTTATTGGTGAAATATGACAATGGAAAGAAGTGAAGTTGTAAAAGTAAAATAGAGTGAAATGAAATGAGATAATGAATTTTGCAGAATGTTGAATGACTGTGGCTTTTGTCACCATTTTTTAGAAAGGAAATTGAATATAGAGTGTCAGAAACTTCTGATTTTCACCCTGTATTTTCTGTATATGCATGCCAATCAATTATTGGTTTTCAACCTTATACAATTTTATTATTATTATTATTATTATTATTATTATTATTCACTTTTTTTTATATAGGAAAAACAAAAACTAAGTTGGTGGAGAAGAAGAATTCTTCTTCACTAACGTCATTTCAGAATTGTTCTAGAAAACCTTAATGAACTCCTCCTTTGAAATTGGTTTTTGATATATTTTCAATCTATGACCATTCAAAAGAAGAGGAGTTTGACTTTCATCTATTGTTCTAATCCTCACTACTCCATTACTGAAGAATTTTTCATTCTCATATGGCCCAAGCCAATGAGTTTGAAACTTCCCTTGAAAATATTTAAACTTTGACTCAAATAACAGTGCCCAATATCCCTCTTGAAACCTTTTGTCCTTGATGTATTTGTCATGCCATTTATCCCTTTGTTGTTAGACTATATCAGTCCTTTGAACTGCGTCTCTTTTTATTTCAACAAGTTCACTTACTTTCTCTAGTCTATGCTTTTGAGCCTCTGATAAATCCATCCCTAATTGGACTACCATCTTGAAAGTTCTGATTTGGAACTCTATAGGAAATAGGACTTTTTTCTCATAAACAGTTTCATGGGGTGTATGTCCTGTTGTGTTCCTCCATGTAGTTCTATAGGCCCATAAGGATTTAGGAAGCCTTTCTTCCCATTCTCTTCTATGTATATGCACAATCTTGGTAAGAATTCCTTTAATCACCTTATTTGTAGACTCCACTTGACCATTTGCTTGTGGATGATAGGGAGTAGATTTCCTATGCTTGATCATGTACTCCTCCATAAGCTTTTCCATCATGTTGGATGTGAATTGAGATCCCTGATCTGTCACAATTTCTCTTGGAACACCAAAACGAGTGAAAATGTCCTCAAAAAGAAAATTAACTACAGATTTTTCATTCGCAAAAGGTAATGCTTTGGCTTCTACCCATTTGGTGGCATAACCAATACATACCAATAAATACATTTTCTACTTAGATGGAGGATTAATTGGTCCAATAAAGTTTAAGGCCCACTTTTCAAAGGGTTCGATAAGTACCTGAGTTTGTAATGGAATTTCATTTGAAGGAGCATGTTTCCCTACCCTTTGGCAGTTATCACACCTCTTGACATATTCTTTAGCATCTTTGAAGATGAATGGCTAATAATATCTTAAAGAAAGGGTTTTATAGGTTGTCTTCTTGTCAACAAAGTGTCCACCACATGACTCATCATGACATGCTTTGAGAATATCAGGCATTTCATCTTCCTTGACACACCTTTTGATCATGAAATATGGTCCTATTTTATACAATTTGTTAGTGATCCATGAATATCTTGCACTTCCTTGAATAATCTTTCTTTTCTCTCTAGGAAACACATGTGAAGGTAACCTCCCTGTAACCAAGTAATTAGTAACATCTGCAAACCAAGGAGTTTGAGTAGTTACTGAAAAAAGATATTCATCAGGAAATGTATCTTCAACTGAAGAGTCTTCTTTGATATTGTGAATCCTGGACAAGAAATCAGAAACTGTGTTTTGTTTTCCAGGTCTATCTAGCACAGTAATGTTGAATTCTTACAAAAGTAAAATCCATCTTGTAACTCTGCCATTAGTAATAGATTTATTCGTCAAATATCTGATTGCAGAGTGATTTATATGAACAAAATTTTCATAGCCTGTTATACAGTGTCTAAACTTATTAATTGCATGAACAACAGCTAAAAATTCATTTTCAATCACAGTATAATTCAACTCAGTGGGCATCAAATTCTTACTTGTATAGTAAATGGCATAAGGAATCAAATATTTTTGTCCCAATACAGCTCCTAGAGCTATATCTGAAGCATTTGTAGAAATATCGAAAGGAAGTTTCTGATTTGGACCTCTTAAAATAGGTGCTTCAATTTTTTTTGCTTTCAAGGTTTCAAGTGCTAGTTGGCAATCAGGATTCCAACTGAATTCACAATCTTTTGTAAGCAATTTGAAGAGTGGAGATGCTATTTTAGTGAAGTTTTCTATAAACCTCCTATAGTATCCCGTAAATCCTAGAAAACTTCTAACATCCTTTTGTCAATTAGGAATTGATAACTTAGAGATGACTTTAGCTTTAGATTTGTCAAATTTAATCCCATCTCCCGAAATGTGATGTCCTAAAACAATACCTTCTGTAAACATCATAAAACATTTTCATGGCTTAGTGAAAGGTTTGTTTCTTTACATATTTTAAAAACCTTTCCAAATTTACCAAAGCTTCTTCAAATGTGTTTTCATAGACTGTAAAATCATCCATATATACCTCTACACAATCATGTATTAGATAAAAAACAATTGATAGTACTGCTCTTTGGAATGTTGTAGGTGCATTACACAACCCAAAAGGAAGTACTTGGTAGGCAAAAGCTCCCCATGGACAAGTAAATGTGGTTTTATCCTGATCATCAGGTGCTACCTAAATTTGATTATAACTACTAAAACCATCCAAGAGTGAGAAATACTTCTTACCTTCTAATGTATCTAACACTTGATCTATAAAGGGCAAAGGAAAGTGATATTTAAGGGTTTCTTTATTCAATTTTTGGTAATCAATGCACACCCTCCATTTACCATTCTTTTTAGGCACAGTTACCAAAGGAGAAACCCATTGGCTATCTAAAATTGGGTAAATAAAGTTTACATTGAGTAAGTTTTGGAGCTCTTCTTTTACAATTTCCCTAAGATTTGGATTCATTCTTATTTGAGGTTGTCTAATTGGTCTACTGTTTTCCTCAATATAGATATGATGGATACAAGTATTAGGATCAATGCCTTTCATGTCAGTGTATTCCCATGCAAATGCAGCATAATGTTTTTGTAATGTTTTAGTCATCTCTTCTTGTTGTATTTTCTCCAAGTTTTTGTTTATGTTCAATTTCCTACCCGGAAAAATTTCAATTGTAGAGCTAGCAAACTCTTCCATAGAATAGAGAGATATCTGCCTAGATGATAAGTATTCAACATTAGATTTTTCTTGGAATTGTGCATGATCATATTCTGAAGATGTTTCAAAATTTTCCAATGTATTCAATATTTGACTATCTTCACTAATTTCTGACATAGTAAAGAGAGGTTGAATATCATCTTCATCATCAATCCATTCCTTTTCATCTATTTCTGTGATTGCTTTTGCTAGAGGATACAAAGTAAATTTCTTTGTTGAAATACCATCATAAATATACATGTCACTAGATCTACAACTAATAAAAGCATCAATTGTGGCCAGCCAAGGTCTTCCTAATATGAGTGGGTGTCCTCCTAGATTATTCTTGGGAGTTAAGATCATGAAATAAATAGGATATTCCCAAGAATCTAAGGAGACTAAAATATCTTCTAGTACACCATCTGGTTTGATTACTGATCTATCTGCAAGTTGTAGTAAGGTAGGTGTGTAAAGAAGATTAGGAAGTTTAAGTTTCTTCATAGTTTATCTACTCATGATTTTTATTGTTGTCCCTACGTCAATCAATGTATTTGGAATTTCAATTCCATTATATGTGTCTTGACAATTGGACTTCCTGGATCCACATATTTTTGCATGGAAATTTTTCCCATCATTATGTCTGCTATATTTCCTACTAGGTGAATTATTTTTGTTTCTTTTGCTTTTTTTCCTGGTCTTTTGATGCTCAACTCCTTTATTGTTTTGGTTAGAATTGGAATTTTTCTAATGGCTTGTAACAAAGGAATTTTGATAAGGAAATTCTTCAATTCATCAAGAAAATCATAATTGGGAAAAAAGATCTTTTTTTCTACCCCTCTATCAATTTGTAGTCTCTCAGGAAAAGGAGGTGTAGAAGTAGATGCTAGTCGCTCAATGATAGGATTTGTGTTCACTGGTTCTTTTGGTTTTCCTTTTTCAATGTTTTGGTTTTGGAGAGATGTTCCCTCAAAACTTTTATTGACTTTTAGAGAATCTTCCACAGAAGTGTGTTGTTCTTGAATAACTACAAAAGTCTTTCCTTTTCTAATATCCTAACAGATCTTAGTTGAACATCATTAAGATCTAGTGGAGTAATCATGTAAGTTGGAAATTGTTGTCCTTCTACCATGTAAGCATTCTGAGAGTTTTTATTGTTGGGGTTTGGTAATGGTTGGGCAAGTAGCTAATTTGGTTTCTGCTGAAATGGAAGTAAGAGTTGAGAATTTTAACTTTGTTGTGGAAGTTGTTGTGGAAATGGCAATAAAAGTTGAGGGTTCTAATTTTTAAGTTGTGGTTGCAGATTTTGTTGTTGATTTTGCGGGGGAGGATAATTTTGATAGGATAGAAGATATTGATAATATTGAGAAAATCTCCCATAAGGATTTTGTACCTCTTGTGCCCACGATTGAGATTGATACTGAGATTGAGGTTGAGGCCAACGTTTCTGCCAAGAATTCTAGTTTGGTGGGGCCTAAATATACATTGGATTGTTAAATCCCTGATTTTGTGGCCCCTACTAAGGTCTTCTTGCAACAAAACAAAGAGGTTCTATAGAATTTGGGACTGTTTCCTCTTGAAAGATAGCCTTAAGACTTGGGATTGAAGGACAACCCTTGGTTTCATGGCTTTCCAAACAAATCATACAAGTTTCTAAAATTTTTGCATCTAAAGGGCATTCCCTTAGAGCATGTTCCTTTTTGCATTTTGGACAAAAAATGGCTAAAGCATCAGCCTCTATTTTCTGCTTGTTTTGAATTTTAAGGGTGTCTAGTTTCTCACTAAGGCTCCCTAGAATGTCAGTTTTAAACTCATCAAGCATATTGCCGATTTCTGCCCTACTTAAAGATCCAATTGCAGATTTGTTTGCTCTAACAAGAGAAGGATCTCTCGGCCCTTTCCCTGTTTTAGATTTCCCTCTTGAGAGATGAACACATAGTTCTCCTATGTCACTTAATGGAAGTTGAGAGATATCTCCCTTCCCCATTATGTTAAAGATATCTATCCACTCCTCTTTAATGGTCTTTAACAAAAGAGATTTCAAAGTTTCTTCATCGAAATTGTTCATCTTTTCTCTTTTCAAATTATAGTTGAATCTCTCAATCAAATCTTCTAAGTTTTCATCCTCTCTTTGCATCATTTTGAACACCTTGTCTTTATGATTGGTAGGCATACAATAATCCAAGTATCTATCCAAAAATGCATGTTTCCTGTCATTCCACGTTCTAGTGGATTGAGTGACTAACCCCATGAACCATTTCAAAGCAGCCCCTTTTAGTGTTGAAGGAAACAATTTGAATTTTTTAGAGTCTTCTACATAGTCATAAGTTCTACACAAGACTTCAAACTCAAACAAAAATGTTTCAGGGTCCTCACTTCTCAACCCATAGAAGTTTGGGAGGATAGATGGTGAGATATTTTTCATTGTGGTATGTGTTTCCTAATCCACTATAAGGAATCCAAAAGAGTTAACTACTTCCCTATTTCCTCTGCCTCCTCCATTATTACCTCTACCTCCTCCATTATTTCCTCTACTTCTCCCTCTACCCCCTCCTCTAAACAGTGAGAATTCTCCATCTTGTTATTCTTCTACCATTATAGTTTCTTCAGAGTCAGTATAGGGCTCAACCTGCAAGGTTATTCCATCCTCCTCTAGTTCTTCTATTAATGGACTATGGGAGAGATTTTCTACTTTTTCTTCCTCACAAGGTATTCCTAATTCTTCAACTACAATAGGCTCTCCTGTGGAGGTGAAAAAGTTTATCCCTGCTATTGGAGATTCAAATTTTTTCTCTCCTAGGACTGTTTTGGTAGATGAATTTGGAGAGTCTTCTGATTGAGTTTCTGCCCCTTGAATTCCAGGAATCCTATGGCTAGGAATATGAGTTTGGGATGGAGGTGTATCTTTTCTAACTCTTCGTGGAGTAGGTGGAGTTGTGGGAATTGAATTTTTGCCCCTAGCTATAAATCTACCCTAGAGTCTCTTTCTCTATGCATGTCATTGTTTTGTTTTGTTGTTTTTTTTTTAATGTAAGATAAGGTTACCTAGTTACAATTCCCCAGCAACGATGCCAAAATTTTTGGTCAATTTAGTGTCCTAAATTGCTCTACATAAATTATCAATCCGGGTATCGTAAACTAATGAAGTGTAGTGCACTATATGTGCTAGATGACCCTTCTTACTTCATTGTTTTTGAGTTTTATGTTGTTTTGGGGTTTTTGATCCTCTAATCTCTAATGATTTACAATGTACTTAAAAAAATAGTAAATCTAACTTCTGTAAAGACTGCTAAGATCCTAAAGAAAGGAGAACTAAAAAGAGCTTAAGTGAGATTTGGAAGCAAAATTTAATTAGGAAATGAAAACAGAGTTTCTATTTCTAATAATATCATTATTTCCAAATCATGAGCTACAAACTAAGAAGTAAAATTGCAACTACTGTCTATCAATTATAGAAACAAAACTAAATGAAATACTAAAACTGAAAGTGAAATTGCAACTATCTATTATGGAAACAAAACCAAAATGAAATACTAAAACTGAAAGTGAGATTACAACTATTGTTTAGTATATTGCAGAAACAAAACTTAATGAAAAACTAAAAGTGAAATTGCAACAAAACTAAATGAAATACTTAGTTAATCTACCTCTTAATTTTATAAGAAAAACCTCCTTGGGATGACATTTTGAGGAATTCTGTACTTCATTATTCTAAAAGAAGATAAATGCATAAACGCAGAAAAGACTCATTGCATGAATGAAGTATTCAACCACTTAGTTTGAGATGAGTTATCAACTAGAAGGGGTTTTTAGAAACATTCATCTACACCATGAGTCACTAAACTCATAATAAAATGGCAAGAATAGTAATGGCACTGATCAGTATATTTGGAAATTTAAAACTAGTGAAACAGTAAATGAAATAAACTACTCTACGCTACTAAATTCAACTTCTAATTGCTGATAAAACTAGAAAGAAATTAAGCAAAGAGAAAGCTATTATGTACCGAAAGAAGCTATTCTGCGTTAGTAAGAAAATGATAAAGACTACATTATCAACAAAGTTAGTATGGAAATGATTATGAACACTATGAAAGAAATAGTGAATTTACGGTCAACTAGAAAAGACAAAACAAAATGAAATGAAACCTCAGTCAGCGCAGGGGCCCTCTGCAACTGCTCAAGTTATGCGTACTCAATCAAAACTCCAAGAAACACTTTCAGATATCCATAAATCACATAGTCTTCATATTAAAAACAGGAAATGTGTTTTTCAAAATTACAGAGCAGTAGTCTGAGCTTAATACATGCGAAAATTCGAACTGGTTTTGGTTCTTTACACAGGTATTTATAGAAAAATTATACAACTGTTTATGGATAAAAATAATCTACAACCAAAAACACATAGCAGATAGGCACACAGAATTCTCTTCCTTGGTTGTTAGAAACATAAATCTAAGGTGATAGCTATTGGATTCAGTTACACAGATGGCTATTGGAGTCTATGGGTTTAAGAAGTTGTTTCGAAACCCATCGCTATGAAATGTCAACAAAGCAGACTCATGTTTGCCTTTGGTCTCTACGTTTGACTTCTTCTTTGACCAGAGTCTTGTACCATCTTCCTTATTGACTCGGGCTAGGTAAATAGGACATGATCCATGTCATGATGTTTTCCAAGTTGCCCATGTAGCTAGTTCCTCCTTCTAACACCTGGAATCTATTAAAGAATGGAAGTAGCTACAGAACAACCAATTAGTTGCAGAATAGGATGTGCTCTGTAGCTAAAAGACAAAAACTTATTCAAACAGAAAAACATGAAAGCATAACATGTAAATCACTAAAATGTTCTCCTGGAGGCAATGTATACTGGTTATTGATGATAGGGATGCATTTTCTTCATGTAAAAACAAAAAAAGGATGAGAAGAGTAGCTAGCGAAAGGGTAGTTTTGAGGCTCAACACCACTGATAATGAAAGCAACTTTGGAGACTCGGGTTATGAAGTGATGGCGCAACATGAAGGTAGAAGATGGAACAAATAAGGAGCTGCATGCACTGAAGCAGCAACTCAGGAAGAACATGAAGCTACACAGGCAGATGAATGAGTTGCAACAGGAACAGGAAGAACAGTGGGTGCAACATGCACTCACAGAGGAAACTGCACCCGTACAAGTTAAGGATCCATCCCAACAGCTGACACAGAGAAGACATGGTGAGAAATGTTGTTGATTTCATGCAAGGGATTCAACACTATGCATATCGTGTAGCACAAGCATGCACTCTAACCCATTCGACACACTCACCAAGGTGAGGAGAAGAAGCAAGTCCAACTGGGGATGAACATGCACTTCGGCAAGTTGATGCACATGACCACCAACACACACTTGAAGATCAACACAGACACTATGCATCAGTGTGTTTCTAGTTCAATCATACCCAAGAAGACCATGTGCATGTTAGCAGACGAGTTGGATGAAGGGGCCAAACCAATGCACCTGTTGCAGCAGAGGCAAGAGTTTGCTCCAACAAGATATCACCATGAGGTACATGCACACCATCACAGACAACCAAGCTTGGCATTAGTTCACCAGCTTCATCATCACAAGCATGACAAAGAGTTGGTCTCACCACAACGGACCGAGTGTCAGTGATGTCTTGCAAGGCTTGCTCAAGCCATGTTATCTCACATGAGTACATGTGCATTGCAATGTTGAGTCATGTCAAGTGTAATTCAAGTTTCAATAGTTGGATGTAACAATCATAGAGTAGGTGAAGAGTCATGAGGGTAGTTTAACTACCACAAAGGGGGAATGTCAAGTGCCACCCTAGCCTTTGCTATAAATAGTCCCTCATAACTCATTGTATAGGATTTTGGTCAGCGAAGCTTCTATTAAGACTATTTTGAAGAAGGCTTGGACAGTATTGTAAGGCACCTTGGCTTCTCCACTACATGAAGCTAGTACATCTCTTTGGAGGAGCAGGTGGATGTGGCTGTAACGTTCCAATGTTGGGGCTAGAAGGTTTACATGGATGTATTGTATGATCGTGACTTACACTTGTTTATATAATAAGAGCCAACACATTTTCATGCATATGTTGTTATTGTTGTTGGACTGCTCCGGTTGCTTTAATGATATGTGTTGTTTAACTTACGTACTTGTGTATGAACTGATTCACATGAAATTATATGAATCTTGTTGTTAATGTGTTGCATATGTTGTTAATGTTGTCACCATCTATGTCGACTACTCTGCTAGACATCAGACAAACCTTTCACTTGAACCTTGCTATAACAACCGTCACACTCATCTCGAACTAATCCGTGAGTGTTATACGTGTTATCTTACTTTGTTTTATGTGATTGTCACATCTGAGTGGACTGCTCCAACGAAATTTGTCCATGTCATTTGTGTTGTGTGTTCCTAGCTGAGTTGGGATTGATCCCTTTCAACCTGGAACTCACCTTCCCCGCCTTCCCCTTTCGAAGTGTTGGAATCTCTCATGCACCTCCCTTGACTCACTACATCAGTCACATGCTTGTTGCTAACAAAGTTATTCTACTTGCCTCTGTGCGACACCGCGGTCAAGGCATTACCTTACGACCCACTGTTGGGACTCCTACACCAAATGGTTTGATGTCAAATTGGGACTTCTTACCAGGGAGATCCCCTTGACATGTTGGCCAGTCCAGCACCATCAACGAGACTCTCAAGGCTATGCGGGTGGAGCCACGGGGAAAATTCCTTTGCTCATATAATGAGGGGTTATATATAACCAAGGGGAGTAACTGACCCTTGTGACTCTTCAACTTCCCTCATGACTATTTGACTTCCCATTACTTTTTGACTTTACATGAGTCTTCAACTTCATATGTGGGTCTCTTGGCATTCCAATTTACATTACATTGATTACAACAAGTATGGCCAGTAGTAGTGATGTGACTGAGACAACTCATTACACAACTTGACATGACACTATTGACATGTACTCGCTCATTGTGGTGTTTGTGTCAAGTCGTTGTACTGTTGAGTGATGATATGCTCTTGGTGTAACATGTCTTCACCTCGGCATGGAAAAGTGCATGGGATCTTCGATGGTCTTGGTCTTCACTTGATGTGCATGTGTATGTGTCCCTTTCACTTGCTACTCGATGTGCTTCGTGCATTTGTTCAACTGTGACACTACAAGAAAAAAGGTCATTGGTGAGGGTCATCCCTATGACAGACCTTTAAGGTCTGTCACCAATGTGACATATGGTGACGATATTTAAAAAAGCATTGTTGTAAGTGTATATAGTGATGGTCATTTAATTTTTGTCACCAAAGCCATTTTCAATGACACTTTTGGTGAGGACCGTTAAAGTCTCGTCACTAATTCTCTCTTTGGTGAATCTTCTTGTGACGATATTTTATTGACCTCACCAATGATCTTTTTGATTACTTTTAGTGATGGTCAATAAATGTTCGTCATCATTGATCATTCCAATGAGTTTTTTATGATGCTTCATGCCTGTGACGGACCTTTAAGGTCCATCACCAATGTCACATATGGTGACGGTCTTTAAAAAATCATTGTTGTAAGTGTATATAGTGATGGTCCTTTAAGGTTTGTCACCAAATCCATTTTCAATGAAACTTTTGGTGAGGGTCGTTAAAGGCCCACATAATTCTCTTTTTAGGTGACACTTTAGTGATGATATTTATTGACCCTCACCAATGCTCTTTTTGGTTACCTTGGGTGAGAACAGTGCAAAAATGTTTCGTCTCATGATAATTCAAATGTTTTTGATGAGTTATGTACCTGTACTATATTTTTTGTCAAAAAGATAATGTTGAACCATTGTTGTGGAGTCTTTTTATTATGTGTCAGGTCATTGGTCTTCTAGTCATTCAATTTGTTAAGATCAATTAGTGGTATCATTTCCTCAAGTCATAAGAATATAGTTTTCTAGAGTCACACATGATTCATCTCTATGGTTTATTATCTAGCAAATTTCCTTTAAATAAATTCACTAGTGTGTGTAGGAACTATATTATTTAATACATAATCAAGCTCTATCAATTCTATTAATGAGAGAGACCTAGCACTCCTCAACACTCATGGAACACCTTAACATGCTTTGGAATAATACACTAACATTCCTTGGCACCTCGCACGTCTTGGAATATCTTTGTACCTAGAACATCTTGCCATGAGCAGGATACCCAAGACATGTTGGCATGCCCTAGCATAGCAAGCACTCCCCTATCATGTGTTGGCATGCCCTGGAACACCGTGCCAAAATATTGCATTGAAAAATATTAGAACTTGGCACACATTGGCACTTGGCATGTATTGGAACATATTATAAGTGTGCCTAGCATGCCCCTTTTGAAGAAGATAAAGTCTCGACTTATTAACTCTCTTATGTGTTCATTTCCTTGCATTTTGGCTTGTTTATTCCTTTTGTTGCCTTGAAACTTCTTGACCCGTATTAGCATACTATGGCACCATGCACATCCTAGAATGTCTTAGCCCCTGGAATGCCTTGTCACTATTTGGCACATGCTAGCATACCCCGAAAATACCTAGCGCACTCTAGCACTTCTTGACATTCCTGATATTACCTAGCATGCCTTACTCATGCTTAGCATACATTGTCACTCCCTTCTTAGCATGACAACTAGCACTCATTAACACTCCCCGACGCACCCTTATATTCATTCACTTCCATGCATTTTGACCTAGTGCTCCTTTGTGTTATCCTATTACTCCCTAACACTCCTCAGCATGCATGGGCACTCTCTAGCACATCTTAGCACTCTTCGATATGCTCTTCCACTTCATAGCATGCATCACACTCCCTGATGCACATTGGCACTTGGCACATGTTGGCACTTGGCAAGTATTAGCATGTTTGGCATGTATTGAGATGACTTGTATGATTTGGCATGGTTTAATATTAAAGTCATTTGAGATCAATTATTGTAAACTAGATGAGAAGAAACGGAGGAATATTTGGCACTTAGAATGCATTGACACTTGGCACTTGGCACCTATTTGCATCTAGTGTTGGTTTTCCTAGCATGACTCTCATGGAAACAGTAAATTGATGACTTATTAAACCTATTATGTGCTCATTTACTTGTAGTTTATCTTGTTCCTCCCTTTTTTTCCCTTGACAGTCCCTAGCATGCATTGTCACACCCTTATACATCTTGTCATGCCTTCACACTTGGCACGTCTTATCTTGTTTGACATTTCTTCGTACTATCTGGCACATGTTACCATGCCCTAACATTCCCTAACACACCTTAGCAGTCATGACCTTACAACTAGCATTACATTTTTCCATGAATTGGGAACATTACATTCACTAGAACACCTTGGAACTCCCTAGTTTTCATGCCCTTTGTTATCCTCCACAATGTCCCAAGATAATAAGGAGATTTATGGAGGTAATCAAAAACCAAGATTTTAGTTTGGTAGCTATCCCTATCAAACTAGAGAGGACTCTCTCTATGAAATCACAACAAAGAGATGACTGGAATGTAAAGGATTTTAGTCTAGATAGCTAGGTTCAAGTGGGTTTTGGAAAATTTAGGATTTTGTTGCTGGATAAGGGAGAAAAACCAGGTAGCTAGGTCAGAGGATCAAAGCGTTACAACAAAAAATACAAAAAGGAGAAAGGTAGAATTACTTTTGTGATGGGTCTTATGGTTTTTCAGTGTAGTGTAATGTTTAGAAGAAGCAAAAGGTATTAATGAGCAAGAAACGTGAATTCGTTAAGCAAGAAATAAAGTAACACATAATGATTTTTCCATCAAAACAGAGCTTTATGCAAAGAATTTTGTTTATAAAATGTAAGGAAAACCATTGAATAGTTGATGAATGGAAAAAAAAGATTAATATCTTTCATATAAAGCTATAATAAAGAAAATATAACATCACAAACTTACTACACATCAATTCCTAGATAATAGTTGCAAATTATGTCCTTTGATTTCCAGAAAAAGTCCAAGTACAAGCTACAATAGTTCTCTCCTATAAAATCCAACCCATTCTATCACTGAGAAACTGATACATAAATACCAAAACAACATCTCCCCACTCTTAGGGGTTGAATCAATGACTCTAGGAACTATTCCATGAGGTGTTCTAACAAAACCCTAATGTCTAGGGAAGTTAAAAACGACTTTTATAGTTACCTTTGACTCCAACCTCTCGCATAAATGAGGTCAAATTTGCATCAAAACAACTTATAAATACTAACCACCCATTATTTACATTTACTTTTACCCCTTACATTCATCTTCTTCACCGTGACTTTTACTAGAGTCAAACTAGGAATTACAAAAAATTACACAGTGAAAATTTTACAAATATCTCATAAATTTCCAGGTGTACAACGAGTTGTTGAAGGCCATGTTTGAGTGCCTCTCTGAAGTCCAAATCCAGATCGGAAGCCTTTTATGGAATTATGGGAGATTATATATGTATTTATAGTATTGTTTCACTCAAAATGACCAATTTTTGGCTGAGATATGGCCATTCTCCCAAGGTGTCTCCAAGTGCGCAATGAAATCGAAAGAGGGGCAGAAAGGTGGCTTTTGGCCTCTTTTTTTCAAATTTCTCAAAACCTGAGCCCCAAGATAGGAAAGTGTGTAAATGGGGTTTGAGATGGGGTCATGAGCTTTCCAAAAATGTTGATTTTACATCATTTGGAGCCCTAAGGAAGAAGCAAAGTGTGAGCTCACCACGCTGCGAAACAAAAAATTTCCAAAAAATTGCAAGTTTGCACCAAAACACAAAATTTTCTCCAAAACCTCCCAAAATTCGTACAGAGATGCCTCATTAGCACATCCAAAACTTGCTAACACTCTATCATACACTATTATTCATTCATTTCCATGCAATTGAAACTAGTCCTTCCTTGTGTTTCCCAGACACTACCTAACATACCTTGTCAATTCCTCATTAACACACCCAGAACTTGCTAACACTCCCTATCACACACTCTTATTCATTCATTTACATGCAATTGAAACTAGTCCTCCCTTGTTTTTCCCTAGCACTCCTTAGCATGTGTTGGCACCACACCCTAGCACCTGACACCTCTTGGTATGCCTTAGCACTTGGCATGTCTTGGAATTACTTACATGCCTTGGAACTTTCTAGCATGTGTTATCATTTCCTGGAATTCCTTGCACACCTTGGCACTCCCTACTTGTCATGCCCTCATAGATAGCCTTACCTTTTTTGTGACTTTGGAACCCAACTAAGTCATTGAAAAAATAGTGTTGTCCCTAGTCAAAAGTCTCCCTTTGTCTAAAATTTCTTTTCCATCCCCTTATGGTAATCGTAGGCTTACCTATTGCAAGTCCTACTATGAAATTATCCTAATACACTTCGTCCTTGGGACACCTGGAAGGCACTCTTATTCATTTGTTTACATGCACTTTTACCTAGTTCTCCCTTGTGATGCCCTCACACTCCCCAACACTCCTTCACGTGTATTGACATTGTCTGGTATGTGTTATCACGCCTTTTCATTCCATGGCATGCGTTGGAACTCCTTAGCTGTCATGCCCTTGTAACCCTTATTGGTTTTAAGGTTGGGAACCAACCAAGTCATACCTCGACTACAACATCTTAACTGAGTTACAGTTACTACAACTATACTATCCCTTGTTCACCTAAGAATGGCCTATAACTCATCTTAGGCTACTCATGCCCAATCTTAGCTCATCTCACTTAAGAAGTTACCAAGTCAAGGCTCACATCTAACCATGGCCATAAAACAACTAAGCAACATAGTTTACATCTTGACATGGCATAGCACCTAGCATGTCTAACAATCCCTTAACACTATGTGGCACATGTTAGCATTGCCTGCATGCCATGGCATGCTTTAGCACTCCCTATCATACTGTACCACTCCTTGACATGTCATGGAACTCTTTCATGCCTTGGAACTACCTAGCATATAACTTTTTCACTCCCTCCCGAGCACACTTGGAATTCATTGACACTCCCTATCATACACTCTTATTCATTCATTTCCATGCATTTTGAACTAGTTTTCCTTTGTGTTTATGTCACCCTCCTTAACACTCCCTGACACACGTTGGCACACCCTGACATGTATTGGCACACCCTGACATGCATTAGCATACCCTGGCATGTCACCCTAACACTCTATCATTTCTTGACACCACCTAACATACCTTGTTGTCCCCTCCTTCACACACCTAGAGCTCACTGACACTCCTTGTCACACACTCTTAGTCATTCATTTCCATGCATTTGAAACTAGTGCTCCCTTATGTTTCCCTGGCACTCCATAACACTCTATGGCATGCATTGGCACACCCTAGCACCTAACACATCTTGGCATGCTTCCCTGGCTTCTAATATGCCTTAACATTTCCTAGCATACCTTATCACTCCCTCCATAGCACACCTATAAATCACTAACACTTCTTGTCACAAAATCTTAATCATTCATTTGCATGCATTATTTTCACCTATTGCTCCCTTGTGTTCCCCTAACACTCCTTAACACTTCCTAGCACGTGCTTTTGATGGAAAAAACACTATATATAGGGCATCTCATCCTCCATTTGTGGACAAGAAAATTTGGTTAAGTAAGTCTGTAATAAGGAGTGCGAAGATAACCAACCAAGATAAGGAAATAAAGAGAGAAAATTTTGGTGTTGTTTATGGGTCTGTTTTAGGGCTAATAGATCCACAAGTGCAAAGGAAGGAAGAACTATCTACTACAGAAAAGGTCGAATATCTTGTTGTAGTCCAAGAAGTCGAATCAAGGAAGAATATAAGCAAGGTTGCACGCTAAATTATAATAAGAGTTCATACCATCCAAGAGAACAAGATCAAGGTTCAAAAGGTTGGTCAACCACATGTTCTAGGGTTTATGCAAGAGGGCCAAGAACTACAGATTTGATCCATGGAACTAGAATTTGAAGTATAGTCGAGTCATTGAAGGAAGAAGCCTGATCATCGTTGACTCAGGGAAAAATAAGGAAGTTGAATCAAGGAGGCTTGTGACTTGGTCTTGGAGAGGTCATTAAGTCAAGGGTCTAGGCCATGGTCTTGGTATTTGTTAATTGATGTCTATATAAGAAGAATATCTCATTTGGGGTTTCCTCTCATGTTGGAGAGGTTTTGGCCCTGGTTGATCGCATATCCTATGTGTCTCTTGTCTCCTCGTTATTTATGCATTGGTAGATGTTTGATGAAGAATATTGTTTTGAGAATTGTTTGTTATTGTGGATTAGTCTTGAATGTGTTTGTGTATGAAAAATTGTTTGGGTTTGTAAACTGTGAGTAGAGCAGGGTTTGATTGATGCATGCTTCCTACAATAAAATGTGTCTCTTACTTAAACAATTAATTTAGTGGAGACATGGGTATTTGGACAATTATTTTGGAATTTATGCACCTTGCAAGTACATCAACTCATATAACGCATAAATATAATGGAAAGTTGTAACATGTTGCATCATAGAAAGGATGTTGACAAAATATGATAGCTTAAATGTACATGATAGTTTGGAAAGGCGGGGAATAACTCTTATTTAGTCATAGGTAGCCTAATCAATTCCTTTTTTAATATTTAAATGCCCATGATGATTTTGAAAGTAGGTGGGTAGAAATTCTTACTCATGTCATAGATAGCCTAATGAGTACTTTTCTCTATCTAGAATGATACTAGATACAAAACTTTTTTGTATTGTGTGCTTTTTCAAATTTTTTTATAATATATCATGTTATAAAAACTTTAAAATACGCCTCTCACTTTGGTTCTTGCATTTGTGGTAAAATCTGAACCCAACTTCTGAAAGTAGTATTATTCTGGAGGATACCAGCAATATATTTCACTCCATAAAGGTTTTAACTTATCTTTAGTCTTTTACGAGTCTTTTTGGATGATTGTACTTTAAAAATAAAGATGCATCTGCAGTTTTCTCACTTGCTAATTTAGAATCAATGAAAAAATCAAAATAATTACTTACATTTATTTGTAAAGTTTACCTAAAATTGATGGAACATGGTGATTACATCAAATGAGTGTGAAATTGAATTTTGAAATTTTATTATTGTGCTCAATGCTTGGAAAATGTAATGGGATTACATGATAAGTTAACATGTAAGGTATTTAGTGAGACATTGTTTCTCTTCTAAGAAAAGTATATCTAAACCAAGTGCAATACCAGGGAGAGAGAGGATTATGTAGTGCGCAAAGCTTAGTTGTGTGGGTTTGGGGCTAAGGCATAGTTGCTCCATTTAACTAAAGTAAAATGAGAGGAAATAAGGCAATGCATACTTTGTAAATCTTAGCTATGAGGATTTGGGATTCAAGGCTTAGTCACTTCACAAATGAAATAAAATGAGATCAAATGAGACAAGGACATGCAAATTATTAGTTATATGCAATGACGTTAAAGTGAGTAAACACAAAGTATCAAAATTCGAAGTAGAGTCAACCCTTGTGTATGAAAATTTAGTCAAGCATTTTTTATGGCTAAATTCCCCCTCAAACATACATTTGATTAATGCAAAAGCTTAGAAAACCACATCTATGTAATCGAGGCATCCTCTTAGATGCACAAACCTTTCCCCTTGGCTTCCCATTGACTTTGAGGTTATGTTCCCCTGCACTCCTATATGCTTACTAGGGATACTACACTCCAACAATGACAGATTCTAAGATATATTGTGATAGGGGGCATGAGGGTTTCGGAAATTATTGTTTCCACAGGAAAGTCTTGCCATGTTTAGTTCAACAATACCGAAGCAAAATGCTCATGTAGAAGGATTTATTGTGCTTTTTCAATTGTGGGAAATAGAAATGCCATACATTACGGTGCTTCTTGGTACAATATTACGGATTCATGGAGAAGGATCAATGGTTCCTTGGGTGGAACTATACCAATGCGTGGGTGGCACCAGGCTCATGAGATTCATTTTTACTACCATCACAATGAACTACAACCAAATTGACTCATGAGATTCATTTTTTACTGCCATAACAATGAACTGCACCAAATTGGTTATAAAATATTGCATTGTTAAAAGTTAATTTTTAGCTTTAAAGTTTGACATAATAATTATAAACCCAAATATCGTTTGTTTAAAAAACATGGAAACCCATAATATTAGTATTAGATAATTAAACATTAATAAACAATATTTATAGTTTTTTTGTTTAATTATATAAAATGCAAATTGAATTTGTTTAAAATTACAACTTACAACATGGTTAATTATTTTGTAATTTTGAAAAATTAAAAATATAATTTTTTGAAATGAGTATACAATAAGATAAGAAAATATACATTCCATACATTTTGATATATTCATAAAATTTAATGTTTTTAAAATTTATAACAAAATAAATAATTATAATTAAAAAATTTAAGGATCATCCAAACTAAAAATTTACTTTATGCCGCATTTTCTTTCCATAGCGTATTCAAATGAATGTTGAGTAGTTGAAAAAAAGGAAATACCATTTTCTTCCCCACCTTAGTGTATTCCAATGAATGTTGAGTAGTTGAAAAAAGAGGAAGGATCATTATGTCACATTTTCTTCCCCGCCTTAGTGTATTCGAATGAATATTGAGTAGCTGAAAAAAAAAAAAAAAAAAAGACCAGAAAAAGTTTTCTTCCTCACCTTAGTGTATTCGAATGAATGTAGAGTAGTTGAAAAAAATGGAAAGACCATGGACACAGTACAATATGATCTGTGGCTATATGGAAACAGGGACAGGTAGTTGGATCAATATTTAGGGTTTCTAGATCGATGGCCATTCTTAAATTGATTTGCAAATTTGTTTTATATTTTCACATGAAATGTATGTTGAGTAGTTGAAAAAAAAAGGAAAGACCATGGGCACAGTACAATCTGATCTGTGGCTATATGGAAATAGGTACAAGTCGTTGGATCAATTCTTAGGGTTTTTAGATCGATGGCCATTCTTAGAATTGATTTGAAAATTTGTTTTATATTTTCACATGAAATGTTGCAGTAATTCATTGGCAGTTATTGTTTCATGGTTGAATTTGGATGCGTTAAGAAATAAGATTGAGGAGGATCCCTTCAATGGCTTGCTCACAAAACATGGATCTATTTTAGTTGGGAAAATTTGGACCACGATGGAAGGATCATAAGCCTTGGTCTTCTTTCAAGAGCCCAAGAAAATACTTGCACATAGAATACCCTTTCTCTCCTTTAATTCCTTCCTCTATTTCAATTGCTTAAAACAATCTACCAACTTTATCACCTGAAATTAGGTTATTTGGGTTTTGTTTTTTAAGAATTTAGCTTCAAATGAACTAGCCCCACAATTACTATATTGGCAATTAAATTTATATTAAATATACGCTAAACTCTTATAGTAGTTTGGTAGTATACCACACCAAAAATTACAAAAGTAGTAGTTTGGTAGTATACCACACTAGGAAAACAACGGAAAAAACAACAAAGTAGACTTCTCACGATAACTCCCTGCCCTCCCTCATTTCAATGCAACACGAAAATATTTTCTTGCTCTCTTTCCATTTCATGGCAGTTCTTAATAAGAAATCTCAATTTCAAGCTTTGTTACTAGAAATGGAACGGAATTCTTCATTTCTGAAAAAAATTGTATAAAAAATGGAACGGTACGAAAAACTATGTTTTATACGGTAAACTCGGTTTTCCAAAAACGGTTCGTTCTTGAAACAATTTTATGGAAAACATAAATCTGGTTCATTTGCAATATGGATCTCTTCCTGATTGGACGTCGACATGAATCATAAAAAAGCATTTCTTTTGGATAGTTTTTGAAGGAATTTTCATAGTCTATGGTTAGAAGTCAACCATATATAGCTTGGGTGCTAACGAAATAGGTTTGTTGCAAATAGGTTGGGTGTTCTTCCTAGTGACAAAACCTTGCAATAGTGCTTAATATATCTTTAACAACGTTGACTATTTAGGGATTTTATTAGTTAAAGTTATGTTATTTTTTTAATTGTAGCCATTGATGTGTAGTAGTGTAT
>APFE030114747.1:31007-49983 GCA_000404065.3 Pinus taeda | reverse complement strand
AAGCCACATTTCTTGTGTAAAGTTCTTTTCATTTTGATCTACTCTTTAAACTAAGTTGTTTTCAAGAAAACTTAGTAATATCACTCTTCATTCACCTTCTCCCTTCATATTAACCTCTAACCTTTATTATCTAGCTCCCTATACTTCCCTTTCCTTACTATTATAACACCATGGTGTATAAATCCTAAGCATTGTATAAATACCCCCTTCTTGGCATTATAGCCATATGATTCACTACTAGGGAATTGAATTAACACCTGGTTAGCTCAAGAACCCAAGCCTTACCTTTTGTCTCCATCAAAAACTCATTCTACCTAGCCAACCCTTCATTTTGCCCTAAAAACCTTGGAAAAACCCTTTGCACCCCTTTAACCCACCCAAAAGGCAAAGTTACCCTGAAAACCCATTTTGTTTGCCTTATCCTAAGTTTGGAGGCCTTTGTGAGCTTTATATGCGAAAAAAAAAACCAGTTATCCAAAGTTCCAAGGCATATGCGACTTTGCAAAAGAAATTGCATCAAAAACCCATTTTTCTAAAGTTTCGGGGCCTTATCGACCATTGTAAAAATACATTACAAACCATTGAAAATGCATTAAAATTTCCTAAGGGTCCCGCCGGGTGCAAATACCATGGAATATATTATTTTAATCCCCTCCCGATGACCGTATCACCCGTGCAAGTTAATGGCCCGATGACCGTCAGATCGACCCCATTTTATCCGACGACTGACGCTGATATCGGACCGGCCCCGACGTCCGGACGATATCGTCCGATATCTATCAGTCGCTGACGTCAGGCCGGGTCCACGCGTCGCCTCCAAGTTCCATCGAAGCCCCCTCTAACAGATTCCTTTCCGTAACAGAGGCTGCCCGATATTGCGCCACCTGTCTGCCGATGTCAGCACCCCCTCACTGCCTGCGTCAGTGCCACGACCGCGCGCCCTGTCCACCGTCGCTCCACCTGTCTGCCACCTCACTGCCCCCGTGGACCAGTCATGGGCCGCCATGTCACCTGATGACGTCTTGCTAACGTCATCCGACCCTGACCCACCTAGTGACGTCATGCTGACGTCAGCCAAAAAAGGCGCGAATGACCCAAAAAAGCCATATTTTGCCAAAATTCGTGTTCTTTTCGCACTTTTGGAAAAAACTATTGTTTCGCTCTCTGCATGCGTTTTACGACCATTTTTCACCAACTTGCTCAGAATCAACCAAGAGACCTCCGCGCGCCTACCCACTTGCATTGGTGACCCGACCAATCGATTTACCAGGTATTTCTCCATTCGAGTCTTCTCCAAACCTGGTTTTTCTCTGTAATAACAAAAACTCACTTAGAGCACAGAAAACGCATAATTCACCAGAAAATTACCTGCACTGAGCTCCCTCTTGAAGAGTTAACGGTCGAAATTCATCATCTGAGCCCATTTGGACCGAATTTTCACTAAAAACCCGCATTTTTCGTCATGCAGTCGTGAACTAAAACCCGGAACCTGCACTCAATTGTTGAGAAAGGTCTATTAAAGAATAATATTTTCCTTCTCAGGGGACTAAAATAGTATTTCAATTGCTACAGACTTGCCCTGTTATCCTACATTTTTCAATTTCACCTCTTTACTCAGGTAGTGCTCTTCACTATTGCCCAGTCTAAGAAACAACAGTTTATTTACAAAACACAATCTAAGTAACCATGGAGACTCCAGTTGCACCAGTTGCCCTCAATGTTGCCCCTTTGAATGCCCCTCAGAGAGAGCTGGAGTGGCAAGATTTGGCAGACCTGGACTACCAAATCTCAGAGGACTCCTCATTAAAAAGCAAGTTCCACCTCCACCTGCTGAATGAGCTTAAGGCCAAACATAAGGATGGGACAGACATACTAGGCATTTGGGATTCCTTCCTCCCAATTTTCAGGCTCCCTCGGGTCAACCAATTCCCTGACCTGATTCATCTGTGTGCTGTCTGCTATGACCCCATGCAAAGAGCTGTGCTTGACCCTTCAGGCTCAGTGGTATTCTACATGACCCCTGAGGCCATTAGAGAGATGCTACAGTTCAAGACCCAGAAGAAATTGGTCCCCTTGTCTCTATTGGATTTGATCAACCAAGGAGCTAAGATGCTAATAGAAGCACAAATCATAAAGCTCAACCAATTGTTTATTAAAGACTCTGACACTGTGTTGTACCCTCCTATTTTTGATGGCTACCTAAATCAACTAGGTGTAGATTTTGCAGACATTATCAGTTCCATCTTGGGGTACAAATCAGTTGAGTTTGTTGATGAAACTATACTAGTGATGATGACTATGTTTTCCCCTGGCAAGAGTCCGATCTATTATGATTATGCCACATACATTTCAGATAAGATGCATGAGCAGTTCTTGAACCTGTCAAGAGAGAAGGTGTTCAGATACACCTCCTACATCTACCACCTCATTCTATATTATCAACATGAGAAGTTCTCCTTCGTTGTTAAGAGAACAGATGCAGAAGGCAATCCAAGGTCAGTGGTGTACTGGACCTCGGTGTTTCATAGCAGCACCTACTCTCCATATACCTACTATGAGTTCATAGACCTCTTCATCCACCTAGCCATGTCTTTATTCCTAAGCTCGCCTCCTCCAAGACTGACGATGAGATGCAGAGGATTCTGCAGCTATCCAAGGTGTACAGCATAGGGGATTGGTACTTTTACCAACACTACACTGTAATCAGAATATATGGGTGTGAGTTACGCCCCTACAGATTGCCCAAGTATGTGCCTATGAGACTGTTTGCCCTTGAATATTTCAGGCAATTTGGCAATGCTGATATGATACACTTTGCAGGCAAGGGAAAGAAGGCACAGCTAAAGGTGAAAAATCAATTGGGCCACCTTGTCTTGAACAAAAGGGAAGGCTGGAAAGAAGCTGATAGAAAGCTAGAATGCCTTGGCCTAAAGACCAGCTTCCTTTGGAAACCCTATAACCCTAATCATTCCATATCATTCAGAAGGCTCAAATATAAGCTCTCTATCTATGACCATGTGAGTTTGCCCCACATTGAAAAAATTGCCAACCAACCAAAATGGAAAAGGGGCACACTGGAGGAACCGCTCACACAAGAAGAACTGAATGAAAGAGCTAGAAGGCATCTTCTGAAATTGGCTGACTTGGAATCTCCTCCACAGGTATTCGCTCTTCCAAAGCCTCAAGTAGGAGCAGCTGCCTCATCATCTATAGCACATCAAGAGGCAGTCCAAACCACAAGCCAAGCTTAGAGCAAAGGCAAGGAGAAGGACATGGAAGAGCAACAGGTACAGCAGGGATAGGTGCAGCCACCCCAACAGGTACAGCAGCAAAAAGAGCAACAAGTACAGGGGGAACAGACAGTAGAGGCCCCAATGGCCACACAGCAGCAGCCAGCACAAATGGCACCCCCCAAGCAAGATTCAAGGATTGACTCCTCCGTCCTCCAAACCCCTCAAAGGGAGGACGTGAACAGAAAAAGAGACAGAGAAACTCCCCTTACTGCATCACCAACTCAAGGAGAGAAGAGGCAAAGACTAAATCCTTTCTCTGAAGAGGAAATGCCAATGGGGCAGACTTCAGGTACAGGCCTACCCAGCATGGAAGCCTCAGCCAGCTCCTTCCAACAAGAACAAGACAGGGCAGCAGTAGGAGAAGTTAGCTCCTCAGGGCAAAGGAGGGAAGGTGAGAAAAGCATTAAGCAGCAGTTTAAGGATATCAAAAGAAGAAATGAACCATTAAAGCTGCAACTTTATAATCACCTATTGAAAATGGCCCCTACGAACCAGCAAAGGCTCATGTCTGCATATGATGCACATGAAGGAAAAATGATCATGAGCCATTTTACGCCAACAGTGCAGCAACCACAGTCAGCTGCAGATTATATCAGGACCAACCTGGAGGTCCTGTCCAAAGACATCCACCTAATGGATCAAATAGAGTTGCACAAAAAAACGGGTGAGATGGTCTATGCCACATTGGCAGACAAAACCCTGCTGAACTATAGGCTACAAAATAGCCTGAATAACACTGCTGCACAACTTGAGTTGGAAAGGCGTTCCTCTCAAGCTAAAGACAATAGGATCAAAGCTCTGGAGGAAATTATAATAGAGCTTGGGCATGATCCTAAAGATGTTAAGGCAGTGCAAGAAATTCTGAAGCTGAGGGATGCTGATATGGCAGCATTGAGAAAGATGTTAAAAATCCCAAAAACTCTTCATCCTCAAACAGAAGAGATTTCCCAGCTCAGGCAAGAGAAGGATGCAGCTACTATGCTCATGACATTATACAAAGAGCTCATCCATACTCAAGAAAAGATGCAGGAATCAGAGGCTACCCTGCAAGCAGCATTGCAACAAAAGGAGGCAGGGCAAACCTCACAACCTCCTCCACAAACAATAAATCTTGAGGAAATCCCTCAAGCCACTGCCCCTCCCAGCCAGCAGGTACAACAGGAAGCACCATCCACCTCAGCACCAACAACAGAGCAGGCTGAAAGCCTTGATATGCAAAAGCTGAGGAATGAAATCCAAGTCTTGGAGTCTCAGATGTCAGAGCTAAATCAAGCCAAGGACAGACTAGCAAAAATAATTGAGAAATATGACAAGTCCAAGCAGAATGTGGCTGAAAGAGAAAGGGAGGTAAAGGCCCTCAAGAAAAGGAAAAATGAGCTAGAAAAAGAGCTCACACTAGACAAGGTCACATCTGAGCTCAAAAGGGTCATGTGGGGCAATATTGGCCAGTCTATCACAGATCAGTGGGAGTGTATTGAGGCCATACATGAACGAATAACGCTCATTGGAAAAGCACACAGAGAGATACAATGGGCAAGGGCATCTCTAGGCAGTATGCCTGAGATTGCCACTAGAATGATAAATGTGCTAAACTACAGAACAAGCTCCCAGCTCATCAAAATGGGAATTGGAAACAGGACAGAGACCATCTCACTGATAAAAGGGGTCCTGACATTAAGAAACCTAATTCAGACCCTGGAAAGAAGAACCCAGGATATGCAAGCAGACATCAACAAATTCCAGAACAGGTTTGTGGCATTGCAAAACAGGGGTCTGCCTAGCCTGCTGGAACCATCAGGGAAGTTTCTCTCACATGAGAAATATGCTAAGAGAGTGAACACTTTTGCAGGAAATCAGATTTCAGAGGCAGCTAGTTCATCAACAGAAACAGGACCAATAACAGGGAAGACCCTCTTCAACAGGGTAGAAAGTTTATTTTTTATTATGAATGAAATCACACATTTGTTTGATGAGCCTCCCCATTTTTACAAGTACACAGAGGCAGATGAGACCATGGGGTCAATTTTGAGGCATCAATTGCCTACACCGGATGTGTGGGAAAATTTTATACAATTACTGTTAAATCAAAGTCAGTAATTATGTTATTACTTTTTGAAAATATTTAAAATCTTCATACACAGGAAGATAAAGACACATCAGCAGGTATGCAGAAAGAGGCTGAGCCAACTCAGCACAAGTATTCGGTCACCACAGCAGCACTAGCAGTCACAGGTGATAGGGCCGAGAAGCTACAGGAAGACACAGCTGCATAAACACGTCATTCAGCAGTTATAACAAAGCGCTCAACCGACTCCGTGAGCTCCAAAGGTCAAAATTGTTCTGACAGGAGTTAAGAGCCTTTAATGTTTCATTAAAGATTGTAATAACTTTCTATCTGCAATTTCTGTACGAGTTAATGAAGATATTTTCCCTCTCAGATGACTCAATGCCTGAGATATTTTGTATGAGACTGCTATATATTCCCCCTCGCACTTGTTAGCAGGGGTTGGACATTGGATGTAAAAGATTGTTCATATCTATTCTGCTCTTCTTTTGCTGTAATCCTCAAAGAAATAATACAAAGGATGATGGAATTTCCAAAGCTCTGTGTCTCTTGATCTTGTCTGGTGCTTAGCTGAAAGTTGCAGGATTCCTGCGTATCTCATGACTCAATAAGTTTCCCTTGTACCTCTTTGTTATATGTTTGTTGATCTTTCATATATGTTTCATGTTTCCATGTTTGAATTGTTAATAGAAAGGAAAAAGAATAGTTCTAGGACTTAATCACAGATTACCCTGAACTCAATCTAAGCTATTTTAAATGTCTTTTCTTCAGTTATGGTAATGAAAGTGTAATTCTTAATTGCTACCTTTCACACTATATCATCACAGTGATTTATTATTTCAGGAATTCAAGTTTTCTCCTGAGGAATACATCCCTTTCTCACATCCCATCTTAGTGAAAAATTCTTAACTGCTTTTCACTGGTTGTTTACACTCCATAATCACAATTTAAAGTTTGTTTCATGAAGTATCTAAAAGGCCCTGTAACTCCAGCTGCATCAAACCCAAGATTTCAAATAACCAATAGCCACAGACTCCATTGCCCAATGGATTAATTTCACCTGCAGAACTACAATTTTAAAGTTTCAGAAAGACATCCTCCCAACCAAACATAAACCTAAGAAACCTTCACTTCATAACTAGCCTAAAATCTCCATAGAACAGAGACAAACCTAACAGAGAGAGCCCTCTCTGATTACAGCTGGGCTAGAAGCTGTAATCCAAAGATTGGTTAATGGTTACCCCGGCCGTATTCCCTTGGGAGTCATAGGGAACAACCTAGGTGTTAACAACCCACATGGAGTTTGGCCCTAGTTTCCAATTTTAACAACCATAGTATTCGAGAATGTTAATGATGAATGCTTGGTTTTATGTTTCATATTTTTCTTGTTTTTTCTCTCTCCTCGTTTCTTGAATGTGAAACAAATGCTTGGTTGTATGTTTCATATTTGTTTTGTTTTTCTCTCTCCTTGTATCTTGAATGTGAAATCTCCAAACTCTATTTCTCATCTCATTGTCGTTTCTCATTTCGTTTCCCCTTTCTGGTTTCTAGTAACATAGATTTCAAGCCCTTCCTTCTAGCTTTGGTTGAATTTCTACATTGCTCTCAACTCCAAAAGTAGGTGATAGAAGGGATGGGTAGAAAGCTTGGTACCGAGATAGAGTTAAAGAGGAAGAAACATTGAGTCAGACACTGCAAGATTCCTCTTGTGGGGTAAAAGGATCACAACAAGGCCACAGTAAGCCCCCAAGAGAGAACGAAGATGCTACCACATGCAGTGGTAACAATAAGAGTATGGTGCAATTCCATATATTAAGGTCCACCAATGACATCATATTAGAAAAATTCTAAGCATGAAAATAGATTAAAACAAAAACAAAAGGGAAACCCTCACTAACTCGTCGGACCCTTACTCAATAATTAGGCAACATTTGGGTATGAAAAATCAAGAATCCCTTCTTCAAAGTCACTATTTTCTTTTATAAATCTCTTCATATTGGATTCGACCCTCCTCAAATGGCCATTGGATGAGTGTTGGGCAGTTGCATTCGTTAAAATTCCTGGCAATTGTTTGAAATTTTTTTAATTTAAAAATTTTATACAAAACTTTGACTTTCACATTTTGTGATTTGGTGCATATGTTTCCGCTCATGCCACATTTGTTTAAATAAACTACATATTTATTTTCTTTTTATTACGTTTCTCAACTATGGTCGTGGATTGATCCTAGACAAGTAATGAAAATAATAAATGTTCCAGGGAATTGAACATATGTTTTTTCATCACTTGTATTGATATACTTTGATAGTGTTATCACTTAAGAAATCTGATATATGAAATTTCATTATCCTAGCCCGATGACAAAGGTCAGTGTTAGTCTAAGTTGATTTCATTTTTTCCTTAAAGTCTAAAGTTTTAGGAGATCATGAGTCAAGTGTATTCTTATCTACCATTGGTCCCCCCTCATTCACCATTGATTTCATAACCATGTGTCACTTTGTTATCCACCACAAAGCCTTTTGGTAATTGCGTAGTGCATGCATTCTTTTTAAAGTGTTTTCGCGACACATTTACTTTGTTTAGCAGTTTCGCAGCGCAAAACCTTATTAGGTGATTTCGCAACGCATCATTCAAAATTCAAACTAACCGCGCTGTAAAATCAGGGATTTGTGCATTCCGCAGCGAATCTTTCCCAAATGTCAAATCCGTTAGGTAAGTCAGTAGCTGTTAAAGAAAGTCCAGTTTCGAAGGGAAATCTAAACGATTTATTATAGGCAATTGACTTTGAGGAGTCCCCACTATTTCAAGATGAATTCATGCAGTCAGAAAAAGAGAATACAAAGAAAGCCAAAGCCTCAAAGAAACTTAAGTTCGATGAGCAAGTTGAACAATTTGTTTTCAAACCCAGGAGACCCATAACAAGGAGATTTCAGCAAGTACAGGAGGTACCACCAAGAACAGATGAAATAGGGGAAGAGATACAACCCCATCAAAGAAAGGACAAAGGAAAAACAGTTGCCACACATAAAGAAGATAGTACAGAGGACTTGAAAAGAAAATTGGAATCTGCTAACCTTGAGATTGCCAGATTGAAGAAAGCTGCCAGAAGACATGCCATCATACAAGCTAATTATTACAGAATTAAAACCTTATGGGAAGAGAAAGAAACTTCAGAGGTGGTTGACTGTGATACTCAATTCCATACCTGGACAGTACCGGCAATCAAAGAAGCAAAATTCATCAGAATGATTAATATGCAATTAAGAGCTGGGAACAAGGTTATGAAGAAACAAATTGAAGATTTAAAGGCACAGTTAAGTCAGCTAAAGGAATCTTCTGAATGAAATCCCATTTCAAGTAAGATTATGTTTTGAATTTTGATGATTTTGTTTAGTCTCATCTTCTTGAAGAATCCTGCATTTCCATTCAGTTTTGGAAAGTCTTGGAACAGTTGAAAGGAGGTTTTGACAGCAAAGTTCTCAATTAATAAAGTTTTAAGTTGAAAACTATGTTTTTTAAACAACTCAGCAGTTTCGTAGCACACTACGAAACTGCTGAAGCTAAAGAATCCAATATAAATCAACCCGTTTTGAAACATAAGCAAGCAATTTTGAAGGGTGAATATATGCAAGGAAACATCCGAAGCTGTAGCAATCAATCAGGTTAAGGCAGGTGGAGAAATATGGATTTGGATCCAAATTTGAATTTTGTCATAAAGTGAGCACTTTAATCACGGTTCAAATATGTTAAGACAGCTTAAATTAGTTTTTTTTTTAAAGGGCAATGGACAACACATCAAGGACGTAGCCATCTGTCACATTTTGGAAAACAAAGATGAAAGACCTGCTTCTGTGGATTCGAAAACCATAAAGACCGATGAGCAGGGGTTGTTTCCTATATTTCAGCACAATGGGAAAGATGTGGCATAAAAGACAAGCATGGAGTCTTAAACCTCCATCACAGCCAAACTAAAAGGGAACCAGATGTCAAGGAATGGGAATCATTGTGACCAACGCTATTATTAGCATGGCATGGTGTTAGAATCCTACTAGATTTAGATCTCTGAAAAGTCTAGTTAAAGTTTGTTACATTTAATAAGCAGTTAGAAGTGGATTAGGTGTCATTAGAAGTAGATTTCGAGTTTCCCTCATGCTTGAGGAGAAATCTCAATCATATAGAAGAACTCTATATATAGCTGGAGCAGCAATGTACTATGGGTTGGAAATTTTATGAAAAAACTCTGATATTTGGCTTATGTAACACTCTGTTTTAGTAATACATGTTTGGCTTTACTTCTCATGATTCATGAGGGATTTGATGTTGAGAATGTGTGATATTGTTCTTTTCTTAATTCTTGCAGTGGTATGATTGTGTAATCACTTAGAATTCACTTGAGGTGCTCTAACTTCCCGTATGCATTCATAGACTGTGTGGTCCTATCTGAGTTGGTATGTTCTGAATATTTTTAAATGTTGAATGCCCTGACTTCTATGTAAGGTTAAAATCATTGTCATATTGAAATGATGTTGACTCCATAAGCCCAATGGATAGTTGCTAAATGTGTTTCCACCATTGATATTTTTACATTTGTTTCACAAGAGTTAGCCATCTTAACTATAATCAAAATCATTAACCCCTTTGAGAGAGCCCTCTCAGGTTGAGGAGGCTAAGCCTCAGCCTAAAGTAGGTTTGAAATAGTTACTTGAGGTCTTCCTGGTCTGTAGCCTTCCAGGGTCTGATTTTGAGATAACAGATAGCATGAGCACGAAAACTTGAACCCATTGCTTCATCGCACTATGACTGATAGAGAATTTCCTATTTGTTGAGCACAACACATAGCCCATATCATTCAAAGGTATACTGGTGTTATTCTTTCACCTTGAGATGGATATATATTTTTTTTATTGCAGTAGGGAAACAACCACTACATTACGATACATCAACTATACTCAAAGGCAAAACCTATTTTTCCTGTACAACCACGTTAAGAGTAATAAGTATCTTCCCATGTGTCATCATAGCAACAAATTCCATTTTGCTGATTCATTGTGTTTCTCATTCTAGTGGCCGCCATTATTGTGCAAGTTTCTCCTGTCACTTTTTGCCTCCATGAAAGTTGATAAGAAAATGCTAAGACAATGCTAAATGTCAAATCTTAGCAAACATTCTAAAAACCTTTTTGATCCATTTCTAACATGGTCCAAAATCTTCTTTGATAGTACTACAATGTATCTCTTCCAAAACTTGATTGTATTTCACAGTTGGACAACTAATTTGATAAATGATCTCTTTAAATCTATCTTGGACTCGAACGTTATTGGATGTTCTTGAAGATGGGCCATGTGTTCACCCAAAATGTCCAAACATATCAATAACAACACATAGTGTAACAGAAATATTCATCCTCATCCAATTATTAAATGTGGAAATATTCCCCTAAAAGCCTGGATTTCCCATACACTGGGGCTATTAATTATATAACCCCTGGTTTTAGTTTCTCTTGCATGTTTGGCGATTCAGCTGCAATATGTCAAAATATAGAGTTCCTTGATGTCTTCACTCCAACTTCTTGGATGCCATCTAAAAGAAAGGCTAAAAGGATATTCCAAATATTATCTTTATAGATGGCCATTTCAACCCAAAAGGCCGAGTATCCATGCCATCAGTCACACTCTTCTATGCATGTGTACATTACCAAGCAATTTATCATCAATAAACATTGTTGCAAGAAAATAATTGTTCAAATAAAATTTTGAGATGTTTTGGATATCTAAAGGGATTTCCTTATAAAGCTCAAATTCAGCAAAGCATCCAACATATGGATCATGAAACATTGGATCATCACACTAATATATTCACCATGGGACTGAGACAAAGATATACAAATGTAACTCCCTCATGTAGATGAGGAAGTGGCATTGGAAACTCTCCACATTAGAATTGACATTCCTACCGTATTCAAATGGTGTCCTTCCTCAATGTAAACAATTCTTCAATAATATGGCCACTCTCCCACATGTGTCACTTCTCCCAATCCTCACTCTTAACTGGCACATTGCACCTACGCATTTCATTCGACAATGTGTATGTCTTGGGACTTTATACCCTCTATAGTGGGCCTTCATCCCTCTTCTATTACAAAACATACTTCTCTGGGTAGGGGAAATCACAACTCCCTGCCCTCCCTCATTTCAATGCAACACGAAAATATTTTATTGCTCTCTTTCCATTTCATGGCAATTCTTCAATCAGAAATCTCAATTTCAAGCCCTTCCTTCCATCTTTGGTTGAATATTTTCATTTCTATCAACTCCAAAATTAGGTGATAGAAAGGATGGGTAGAAGGCTTGGTACCCAAGCTAGAGTTAAAGAGGAAGAAACAATGAGTCAGACACTGGAATATTCCTCTCGTGGGGTTAAAGGATCACAACAAGGCCACAGTAAGCCCCTGAGAGAGAAAGAAGATGCTAATGCATGCAGTGGTAACAATCAGAGTATGGTGCAACATTGTATATTAAGGTACCATTATCATCCCCCCAAGACTTCGATTGCTAAGGAGAGAGAAAATATTTTAAAAGAAGAATCTGGAAAATTTGAGGCTATAATTAGCGAAGTGGAAAGCTTGTACAATTTTGTTTAGAGACCTCGTGAGCAAGTTGCAGATGCTGATACACTCTTTGATCGCACATCCACACTCCTCGCTACTGTTAATAGATTATAAAACATGCAGCTGACCTAAGACATGGGAGAACCAAGTCTTCGGCATTAGCAGAGCATGCAGCAAATACCAAGCATCACGTTTGTATTGAGGAGGCCAAGGTTATTACCAAGGTTGCCCATTTCCATCACCGTAAATTCAGGGAAGCTATTGAGATTGAAAAAAGGCCTAATAATCTCAATAGGGATGATGGTTGGAAGATCAGTCGTTGCTATCCCTGCCCTTTCTTCTTAGTCTTGTCAGGGTTTCCCCCTTTCCCCGGTTCCTTCTCCTTAAAGCTTCATTTTCCTTCCTCCTAGGGTTCTCCTTTTTAGTTATATTTTCTGCTATTGTCATATTCTTGTCCTCCTTGTTAAAATATAATATATATATATATATATATATATATATATATATATATATATATATATATGTATGTATATGTATGTATATATAACATATACATACATATACATACATACATCTATATATATATATATAGATATATATATATATATATATCTATATCTATATCTATATATATATACATATAGTATGTATATATACATATACATAACATATATAATATATATATATATATATATATATATATATATATATATATAAATTGATAATAATAATTAATAAATTAAAATAAAAATTATATAATAATAAATTAAAAATAAAAATTAATTTTTATTTCATGTCATGTATATGATTATTCCTATTTGTTAATATGTTTCTACCTTTATCTTAGAAATTAAATAAAAATAAAAATAGAAATAGAGGTCAATTCTCATCAATTTTAACCAACACTCTTAATTTGTTTCGACTAAATCATAATTATAATTTTTGAATTCATAAATTAGTTAATTAATAAATAGTTAAATAAACTAATAAAAACCCCTTTTCTCATCTCTAGCAATTCATTTGATTAAATAAATTAGGAATAGGTAACTTAATATAATAATTAAAATTTGAGAGTATAACTTTCTATTTATATAAACCCCCTTTTTACATATATGATTCAATAAATTATAAATGAGTTGGATTGAATAATTTATTAACCTAAGAAAAATATATTAATATGTTAAAATTGAATAACTAATGCATTTCAAGGGGTTATTTATTCGGTTACCTTTGACTTATTAATATTTTATTTTTATTTTTATTCTGAGCCGTTTTAGATAGCTGTTGATGGTCAACCCAGTCCACCTAACCATTTGAGGATCTACTCTCCCTATATAATTGACAGCCTTGATCTGACTCCTCAACTTGTCCTAACAATGAACCACACTAGTTGGTTCGAAACGCGTCGACAAAGGTTTTTCTAAATGTGATTTACGCTGAAAAATCTTCTATATAGATTATAAAACAATGATGGTGATACTCTAGTTGATTTAATTAGTAATGATATTCTAAGAAACTATAGTGACCAGGCATATGGAACCAGGTCTTTGGAGGGAAATGAAGATCAAACCCAAATATCATGGAGAAATATTGGGCTTTTAGATGCTTCTATTTTCCAGCATGTGGCAGGAATTTGCACTATGCTTGGACCAATGGATAATGAACCCAAGCAAAGGAAAGTTATAGTACAGAGAAAACAGACTAAGCCGACAGAAAGCACTCAACCTAAAGCAGTGAAAGAGTCCCTGGAAAATGAAAAATTAGAAATAGATAAGAATATGGCAATTATATTTAACATTTTACGAAAACAGAAGCAAGCGAGATTAGAGAATTTGGTTCTAAATAGAATATCATTTTCCCAAACAGTAGAAAACATCTTTGCGTTATCATTTCTAGTAAAGGATGGTAGAGTTGAAATAAATGTCAATGAAAATGGAAAACGTTTTGTTGTCCCCAAAAATGCTCACAGAGCTACAGAAATGGCATCTGGAGAACTTCTTACAACCAATTTATTTTTTGGTTTGATCTTAAAGACTGGAAGTTGATGATGGAAGTTGTTGAAAGTGGTGAGGAGTTGATGCCTCATAGAACCAATCCACTTATGATTACTTGTTCTAAGAAGGTTGCAGAGACTCCTATCAGAGAGATTTCAAGAAACAAGGGCAGAGTGGTACCTGCAACTCTTGAGGTGTAGGAGGATGAATGTGGAAGTGATGATGGTGGTGGAGGTCTTCAAAGACCAGCACCAAAGAAGCGAAATAAGTGTCCCCTATGACTTTTGCTACTTTTTTGGGTGCTTTTTGTTGGAAACTATCTCTATTTCTATCAATGCACTGTAATTCATACAGGAAGCTAATCTTTAATTTAAGCAATCTGGTATATCAAAAATGCTATCTTGTTCTCATAATTAGTCATAATTAAGTTTACTGGTAGTGAAAACCCCTAGTGATGTAGTACACCCCTTTAGGCGTGGTTCCAAGGCCTGGGCAGAAGATTGGCATCACGTAAAAGGAAATTTTTAATGTAAGATGTCAAGTTTGATTTGTTAAACCATGATTAGTCTCCTTGTGACAGAATGTTGTAATTTTATGTTTGAAAAGCATTTTGAGATACCACACATGAACAAAGTTTCCGATTGTGTAGTTGGTTTAATTTAAGAATACATAGAGATGAAAGTAGGGTAAGGTCAGGCAAAATAGACGTAAATACAAAGGTTCAAAAAACTAGCTATCAGCCCTTACCATACCCAAACCCTTTCGCTGGCACTACATGGATAGAGAGATCCACCTAGAGGCATGTGGAGAATAAGTAGGGATATGCATGCTTTGAATTGACTAATTTCTTGAGCCTAGCTCAAGCAAGCGCAACTAATAGATGGCAAGAGATTTGGAATATATATCTATTAAGTATGTGTATATGAAATTCATTATGTCCCCTTTTGATTTTCAAGGTGGGAGGAATGCAATGGAGAAAGGGAGATCGTATTTTTCCTCTATATCCCACCTATCAAGACACTAGGATAAGTCCCAATAATAAGATTTGGGCTCGCTCATAAGTATATGATTGTAAAAGGCCATCATGAACTTTATTAAGCTAAGTCATCCTTTAGTTGAGTTTCATCCTTTAGTTCAAGCTTCAAGCAAGATACTCAGCCTCTTTTCAACCCTTCAGTCTTCTTGGAATAGCTATAGAACAACCATACTTAACCCACATTGAATGCCTCTTCTTGTTGTGATCTTAAACTTGAAACTTTGGTCCTTATCCCTACAAGAGCACCCAAGAAAAACACTCAAAACAACCTCCCTTTCACATGTTGTACCTACAAAAAAACATAAGACTTCCATGTTGCTTCTAGGGCTTCTTTCTTGTTGTCTTATGGATCCTTCCTGCAGTGGCTAAGGCCTCTCTTTGACTATGTCTAGGGCCTATTTGAGTGCTACTTTAGACATTCCTTGACTGCGGCGATATTCTTCTTCTTGATGGCCGATAAGGGCCTCCCTCTTGCTATAGATTAAGGCCTCCTTTGTTGTGGATAAGAGCCTTCCTTTTGTTGCGTATCTAGCCTCCCTTGACTGCCTTTATGCCTATCTTGACTGCATCTTAGGCCTCTCTCTAGACTGCTTATTAGGCCTCTCTCTTATTATGGCTAAGCCTCCTTTTGACTACGGTTAGGGTTGCTTTTACTATAGCTAGCGTTTCCTTTTCGATTGTAGCTAGAGCTCCTTCAAGACTGCATCTAGGTATCCCTTCATGACTGCAGCTAGGGCTCCTTGTGACTGCAACTAGGGCTCGCACTATTGCATCCTGCTAGCCTCGCGCTGCCTGGGGACTCCTACACTATATCACTCTCTGCTGCATCATTTGCATTTGTCTCTACCCACATCCACCAGTCCTACTACTCTCTCTTCGAGGCTCCCGTAGCAAGGTATAATCCAAGAGGTTGGGTACCTCAAGTATCTGCCCCTCATCACTTGTAGTCCTCCTAAATACAACTCGATGTGTCCCCACCTCTTCTCTAGATGTACATGAGCACTCCCTGTAGTCCCTAGCATGCCCTGGGACACTACGACATGAGCACTAGTGCATTAACTATGCTAAAAGGCTAGTTTCTTGTTAATTTGACCATGAATATCTCTTCTACAAAGCAATATTTCTTAGCTTTGTTTATGTTAGTGGTTTGATAAGAACATTTCTACAGTCCCTTCACTGAATTTCTTAAAGTTTTTACATTTATGCTTTTTACAAAAAAGGGCTAATCTTTTACCCTACCTATGTAATGATTCTTTAAATAACCTTCTAGCTTGGTTCCGTTTTGTTCCATCTAATCTTGGAAAAGTGTCATGAATTTACATTGAACAATGTAAGAATCTAGTCTCTCCAAAAACAATCAAGCCAACTCTTTCATTTTGCAAATTACCTGCCAGTTCTGGACATATTCTTTGAAATTTATATGCTGGAGGTGTTGGATTTAGGTAAGTGATACAGAATTCACACCTACAGTTCTATTGTTCACCAATTAGACCAGTGAAAATTATAGGCAAAATTGGAAGGGTTGAACATGAATGTTCCAACCATACTCTTATTGGCCTACAATACATATATTCATAACACATACCTACAATACTATTGTTCACCTATTCTGCTAGTGCATATTGTAGGAAAACTATTAATGTTGGACTTCGTTGTCTCAAGTTCACACACCAGCGCTAAAGATGCAACGCATGTGTGCATCCTTAGATATGTTTGACATTGCAAGCTAACAATTTAAATAAATGCATGTATAAAACTTTTATATTAGCAAAATAACCATCAATATTTTTTTCTAGAATTTTGGGCTGAATTCACAATAGTATGCTAAAAAGTGTCATTTCAATGTCTGGAAATTAGGATATATAAATGTGAGGTATATACTCTACATCTTTGGGTTATGTCCTTTTCAAAACTGAGTTTTTTTAGGCTACATGTTAATTGTTTGAAGTTTGAACTTTGAATAAATTCCTGAATGGACTTCGTAAATACTCGAATGAATGGACTTCATAAGGCGGTGGTACCATAAATTGTGTTATTTCAAAGATTTGACATCCATATTTTCACAAAATACAATGTCCTCAATAAATACTTATATGTATAGATACTTATGTTCAGGATTATATATGTGTTGTAGTGGTTCCTTTATGTTTTACTATAATCCTTATGCCAACAAGACTTAGCTGACTTTTTTCATCAATTGTTCATAGAATATGCAAAATATTTCAATGTCAAAATGTGGCAAAAATTACATTTCTCCTTATTTGTTTTTTTATTGTTCATGACAAGATAATCATGTTGTAGGAATGAGGTATCCTACAGTCTGTTTAAATTTGTGGATATTTTTTTTCCTCCCACTTTTTTACAAGGATGTAGATTGGATTTTCATGTTGATGGTTTTTGCATGTATCTTATCTAGCCCCAAATTCTGGAGCGGATCTTGAGAAGTAGTCGTGGAAACAAACTATCAAAGGTTAATGTTACAATACCACTTCCACCTGGTATCAAATTTTTTTTAAGTGACATAAAGAAGAGTTATTTAACGACAAGGTTAACAAGGAAACCTCATGTCTTAGTTCTAAGTCATTTATTTGTGTTTCTTAGCTCTAAGTCATCTATTTTTGAGCTTTGCCAGATCAATTATTTCACTAATCCAATATGCATGGATTGTATTTCTCACCCGATGTTAGTTACTTGACATGGTTGATATAATATTCAATTCTAGGCCACTTTTTCTTTAAGTTGGAGATTTTATTGATTAAAAGGATGTTCATATTTTGATTGGTTTATTTGGAGCTTGATTTAAATTTTTTTCTTGAATTCCACATGGATGTATTTTTTTAGGGTGAGCTCTTTGCACCAGTAAGGTCAGATGAGTCCCAGAACATAGGTATACAACAAGAACATCTTTGGCCTTCTTTGTGTATCTGTTATTCTTTATATCATTGATGGATGGTTATTGATTATGTAAAATAGAGGATGGGAAGGTCCTGCCAATTCTCTTGACAAAAAAAAATAAAATGGAGTTGTAGAATTTTGTTTTAAAGGGTGAGCCAAAAATTAGTACTTGAAAGGTAGAACTTGAGAATGGAAAGTTATCTGATCTGGATCTAGAGACACAACAAACCATGGAAAAAAATGATGGTATTGATGAGTCTTCCCAAAAAATAAGCTCTAATTATTAGACAACTACCTAAATTTCAATTATCAGCAATGGAAATAGTGACTCTAGCTTTATTTGTATGAATAATGACTTTGGCCATTGTCCTATTCATTTCCTATGAATGATTTTGATTTTCGAACTCCAACTAGTTTATTGTTAAATTAAGTAAGGCTTTGATGACAAACTTATAGTTTTCAAATCTCTTTTCTAAATCTATTTTCTTGAGAAAATTTGTCTTTTTACTTTAGGTACTGTAGATTGCTACTGTGTGACATATGCTATGATATAATTGCCTGGATAAATAGATAGAAGTGTTGTACAACATAGTCTTTTTTAAATCTAAAGAAACAGTTTTTCCAAGTACAAAGTTTATTAATTAATAACATCTTTTAGACTTCTTTGCTAAGTTATGATTATATTTCGGGAGAGGATTTTTTGTACGCTGATATTGTGTTCTCTTTGGTTTTTGTCAAGTAACAATGGTTAATAAGGAATGTGTTCTTGAGCAGCAGACACACACCTTATTCTACTATCAACAGGAAACTCCATGGTTTTCAGGCATGGCAACAAAAACGCAGATGTTAGTGGGATATCCAAAGTCCATGTTGGATGAATTTAATACTAGTGATGATTTTGATTCCTTGTCAGATAAAGAATGTCATGAGTCAAATTCAAATAAACAAAAGTAGCTCAAGAATGAAGGTGAAGCTATTGCTTTTTGTCCAAGTCAATTTCTTTTATTTGTTGGTTGCTGTCATGTTTTGAGTGTGGACTTGTGAAATTCCAAATTGCATGTTGGTTTATGTAAAGGGGATATATAT